>JANBVN010000267.1:0-30484 GCA_030052785.1 Coniochaeta hoffmannii
ATCCCTCCGACTAAGCGTCAACTGCGCGCCCCTCAGCCTGCCCACGGCAGGGGCGTCGGCGTCCCCCCTCTCCCCCGCCTTTCCCCTCCCCCTCCCCCTCCTCTTATCGACCTTCTCCTCCCTCTCCAGTATGATCCCGTTCTCCTTGGCCTCCCGCCTCCTCTTCTCCTCCCTGCCCCTGACGGCGGCGTTGATCCCCCTCCGCATGGCCATGGGCATCTTCTTCTGCGCGAAGAGCGACTCCTTGGACCCCAGCGCGCGGAGGCGCAGGTCCGTCTGCGCGAGGCGGAGCTTGCCCGAGGCGAACGCGCGGGCGGACGGGTCGGCGGGCTGGCCCGACTGGGAGGAGGCGGGGTAGAACATGGGGTTCGGCATGGCTTTGCTGAGGAGGTTGGATTCGGAGAGGAGGCGCTGTAGGGCGAGGTCGTTGGCTAGGAGGGAGGGAGCGTCTTCCTCTTGGGTCGAGGCGGCTGCGGCAGCGGGCGTAGGTCTGGAGGAGGAGGAAGGGATGTCGGAGGTTGGGGGCCGGGAGGACATGAATTTCTTGAGCTCGGACTTGGACATGGAGGATATGGGCTTTTGGGCGCTGGCGTGGTCGACTACTTCTACTGCGTTATCTTGCGGAGATGTTAGTTGGCACTTCCTTCTCAGCACGAAGAAGATAGTTAGGGACTGTACCATCTTCGTCCTCCGAGATACCCCCCCATTCCGAATCCTCTGCCTCAGAGCCCGGGTCCTCGTCGTCTTCGGCTTCTACCGTCGCTGGTAGCGGGCGGATGGGCTCGACTGCTAAGGGCTTGAATTGCGCCTCGAAATGCCGCCTGAAGATCTCTTGCGCGTCTTCGGGGTCGATAGCAGGCCGCTCGTCCGCCTCCCGCGCCTTTCGCTTTCCTAGGACCTTGGACATTGTGCGTTGGCAGGGGTAATATTTGGTGCCGGTTTGTGGTTTGGTTCCGGCCTCGCCCGCTCTCGAGTCGTGAATGAGCCGAGGTTTCGGTCGCGATGCAGCACAGAAGTTTGAGACGGCGAAACGTAATGTGGTGCCTGTGTCTGGCAGTGCGGAACAGAGGGTTCTTGCTTTAGTGCTGAAACTCAGCTTTGAGGTTAGGGGTCGACTCAAAAGTTTATCGCTGAAGAACTTCCGATAAGATCCTCGCGATAAGATCTTCGGTGTGAGCTCCACTCCCAGATCGTCACTCGCATAGAAACTGAGAAAGCCAATATCGTAGGTAACTCACATCAACATCCTGTCTTTGAAACACACACAAAATGACTCGCTTCAGACCATGTATAGACTTGCACGCGGGTCAAGTCAAACAGATCGTCGGCGGCACCCTAGACAGCACCACCTCTGAGCTCAAGACCAACTTCGTGTCGCCTCACCCACCGGCGCATTTTGCGAAGCTGTACCGGGACAATGACCTCACGGGGGCGCATGTCATCATGCTCGGCCCCGGGAACACGGAGGCCGCCAGGGAAGCACTGGCCGCGTGGCCGTGCGGCCTGCAGGTTGGCGGCGGCATCACGAATAAGAATGCCAGGGAGTGGATTGACGCCGGGGCTGAGAAGGTGAGAGAGCGAATATTTATGTCCTCAAGCAATGTCACAGAGGAGGAGGAGGGGAGTATGACTGACTCACAACACCCAGTAGGTGATCGTAACATCCTACCTCTTCCCAGAAGGGCGCTTCTCCCAAGAACGGCTCGACGCCGTCCTCGCCGCCCTAGACGGCGACAAGTCCAGGCTCGTCATCGACCTCAGCTGCCGCCGCAAGGGCGACGACAGCTGGTTCGTGGCCATGAATAAGTGGCAGACTATTACCGACATGGAGGTCAATCAGGGTAAGTACTTCTCACCTCACCCCTTTTCACGCCTTATCGCTTTCGGCGAGGCTCATATTGTGTCGCAGAGTCTATAAGGAAGCTTGAGCCGTACTGCTCCGAGTTCCTCATCCACGCGGCGGATAACGAGGGCCTGCAGCGGGGCGTCGACGAGAAGCTGGTGCAAAGGCTGGCCGAGTGGTGCAGTATCCCTGTCACATACGCCGGCGGAGGCCGGAACTTGGATGATCTGGAAGCTGTGAAGCGGTTAAGTGGTGGTAAGGTGGATCTCACCATAGGTAGTGCGCTGGACTGCTTTGGCGGGAATGGAGTCAGGTTAGATGAGTGCGTGGAGTGGAATAAGCGGCAGGGGTAAACCAGATGAATATCGAAGCGCCATCCTGGCAGAAGTCAGAAGCACAGAGTGAGAATAACGTTATATAGGATTTCGTTGTCGTGACACACCCGTAGAACAATGCAGACGCCGACCAAGAACGAACTCGTACGTCTCCTCTCCATCATCCCCCAAACCTGGGCTCTTCAGCCCAGGCAAGCAGTCATACCGAAGAAGAGTACTCCAACAAGACTAGCACTATTAATCCAGCACTCGGAAGCCTAACCAAGTAGACGACGAGACGTACAAAGCGACCGAGGAGAAATCAAAACTCATCGTCCGTTTTTCGTCCTCGTCATGTCCGTATCCGTCTCTCATACCGCCACACCAGACGCCATCTATCAACCTCTCCGGAGGGAACAGAGCAGAGAAGGTAGTAGACCGAGCCAGCTCAGCCTGTATAAGCGAACCTCACCAGCTCAGACATACATACTCTTGGTCCGGCTATGCACCCTCCTCCCCTCAGCCCTCTTCTTGAGCGCCTCCTCCCGCTTAAGGACCAGCTCGCACCACTTCCCCTTAGCCTTCGACTCGGCGCCGTCCTCATCTCCACCCAGGCTGTCCCGTCCGATGACTTCGCCGAGCGCCTTCATCCACCCGTCCTTCTGCTCGGTGCTGTCGGCGTAAAAGTCGATGACCTCGCCGTTGTTAAACCGGATGCGGAAGCCCTCCTCAACGAACATGTACCCCTCTTCTTCCTCAGCAAAGGCAGACCGCCTCCGCTTGCCGCCGCGGCCGGTGGTCTCCCTCTCCGTGAGGGTGCGGCGGTCGTCAATCAGCCGCTTCGCGTTGGCGAGGTTGATGGTCGCGCGGGGCTGTCGGGTGGCCTCGTGGTAAGCCGTCAGCTTGGTGCCGACGAGCTTGAAGTAGCGGCGGCGCCAGTACTGCTTCATGTTAGCATCTCTCTCCTCACATATCCTCTCTCGCTGCTTGCAAGAACTTACAGGGCAATCACCGCCCTGCTGACTCAACGGTCCCTCCCAGCATCTGGCCAACCGCTCCTCGGCGGCCTTCATCTCCCTGATACAGCTATTCATGCTCTTCGGCATGTCCTCGTCCGTGGCCCCCTTAGGCCTCGGCACAAACAGCAACTGAAGCTCCAGCTTGCCAATCTTGTACGGCGCCCTCCTCACCACGCCGTTGTTGCCCCTCTTGCTCTTGACACTGCTGGCGAAGCTCGCCTCCTCGGCGGCCCACTCGTTAAACGTCGCCACCTCGACCAGATAAGGCCGCCCGAAGCACCGGCCCTCGTGCTCCTTGAGCGACACGTACGCGCGCGCGAAGCTGCCGTCCTCGGCTACGAGCGGGCTGAGCAGGTCCCAGGCGGTCGGCTTAGCATTAGCCTGGGCCTGCCTCTGCTGCAGGGCGGCGGCGGCCTGGGCCTCGCGCTGGAGCCGCTCTTCCTCCTCGCGCTGGCGCGCCTCCATCTCCTTGCGCTTCTTGGGCGAGGCGAAGACGCGGCTGAAGGTGGAGACCGACTTGGTCTTGGGCGTCTTGGTGGGCGAGGCCTGGATAGCCTTGCGCATCACGGGGGCGGGCTTCTCGAGCTTCACGTTGAGGGTCAGCTGGAACTCGAGGTCGTTGGGGACGACGAGCTCGAATTCCTGGCCGATCGGGGCGTTGCGGGCTAGCTCGAGCCAGGCCGTGGTCACGCAGTGTACGCCGTTGTCGAGGGTTAGGGAGAACCAGGTTCGTTCGTCTGGGACAGTCAGT
Source organism: Coniochaeta hoffmannii (assembly GCA_030052785.1). Classification (NCBI taxonomy): domain Eukaryota; kingdom Fungi; phylum Ascomycota; class Sordariomycetes; order Coniochaetales; family Coniochaetaceae; genus Coniochaeta; species Coniochaeta hoffmannii. The sequence goes on from JANBVN010000267.1 coordinate 3,928, forward strand.
ACGTCCGTTTGTGCGGAGGAGGTAGAACGGGGCGCCGACTTACTTCTTGGGATGGGGAGGTCGAGGTCCTTGACGCCCATGACTTTGACGAACAGCCTGCCCCTCTCGCCGCTATCAGGACCAGCCATCTCGGCGTTCAGGTCCTCTTCAAACAGCGGCTTCAGGCCGCTAGTTGGTGCAACAGCATTGCTCTCCTGTCCGGGAAGGGGGGGCACGGGACCAGTAGCAGCGGTAGCCGTCCGCTTCCGCACGCTCCTCTGTCGCGTGTTGCCGTTCCAGGGCTCGACAGTCCAGCTCTGTGGTCGAGTGCCCTTGACAGGGGAATTGCCTGCCGACCGACATCCGCGGAATTCGTCCGAGTCCTTGTCGCTAGCGGCAACAAGCTTCGTGTTCTGACGCATAAGATAACCGCGCTGTTTGCGGGATGTGATGTTAGCATTGTGTGATATATCTGTCGTTGTAGTAGTGGTAGTAGCCGAAGAAGAAGGGGTAGTCGTAGCTGGATTTTTAGCTAGTCTAGACGCTTGCCTAGGGCCAGTAGTGGCAACTGAGGGAGAAGAAGCAGCAGGAGCGGGGTGAACAAGTTGTTGAAAAGCCACCTTTTGCGCCTCGATGACCCGGTCAAAGTCCTTGTCCAGGCTCAGACCGAGGTCGAGGTCGAGTGTCAGACTGCGCTTCTTAAAGCTCGGGTGCCGCTCGAGGAAGTCGTCGCTCGCCGAGAAGGGGTCCTGGCCCTCTAGGTTCTGGGACATGCGGTTGCGGTGTCGCTCTGGGATCGCTGGGACGTCGGGCACCTCGCGGCTGACGATACGTCGCTGCTCGCGCATGGCCATGAGGTCGGACGGAGTTGCCGAGGGGCGCGTCTTGAGCTTGGAGCCGGACGCGGATTTGATGGTGGCAACCTGTTCGGGAATGGCTGGCGAGTCGTATGCCTCGTCTTCGTAGTCAGAGTCAGGCATTGGGTGGTGAATAACCGAGTCCGGCGTGCCCGGCTCTTCGCCGTACTCATCTTCTAGATCGCCCCAGCCAGATCCATCGTATTCTGGCTTGGTCAGTGGAGGGGTATGTGGGCGCTGGTTATCACTTGTCTTTGATCGAGGCTCAGGGATAGCCTCTTCCTGCTCAGGCTGCGTGGACATAAACGAGTTGAAGCTCGCCCTGAAGTCCGCAGTCGTGCCCTGCATGATGTGCAGTCCCTCGGTCACAGGCTTGGATTGCTCCTCAGTCGGAGTAGCTGCCCGAGGAGTGCTTGCGCCGTCTTCCTCTGTCTTCTGAGCTTTAGCTTTGAGTGACTCTTCGTCAGAGTAGTGGCTCTCAAGGTCCTCAATCTGCTCATTCTCGCGGTGCTCCTGGTCTTCTGACATCGCAGACACGGATCGCTCATAAATCTCCGGAATGTCGATGTCGTCAAAGGCGGCGGCATCACGGTTGATGATGACGCTGCCCTCTTCCTCATTGTCGAGGATGCTATCTTCGCAGCTGGGAAGTGGGACATCGGGGTCAATGTCGTAGGCCGGCCGTCGCTCAGGAGAGGAGCTTGGCGGTGGAGACGAGAAGTTGTAGTCCGACTCGCGCTCAAGAGACTTGTTACCGTTGACGCGGCGGAGAATGGACTCGCGGGAGATGCGAGGTGGTAGCTGGTACTCCTCAAGTCCGGAAATGTCACCAATCGTGTCCTCAGCCTCATCTGCGCAGTCTTCGTCGTCCGTCTTGCCGGGAGACTGGACTGGAGATTGAAGTTCGCGTTCGGGGGTCTGGCTGCCGTGGCGGTCTCGAGCACCAGCTCGCCTCATGCGGCGCTCACGCTGCTGTTCGGCGGCGGTCTTACCGTCGTCGGAGAGCATCATCAGCTTGAGACGCTCCTCCAGAGTCATCTTGCCATTACCGATGTTCTGGATCTCGGACTTGGTGGCAGACGCTGGTGGAGGTGTCGGCAAGTTTCTGTTCGCACCGACCATGCGCTCAGCAGTGGCCGAGAGACCGTTTGAAGTCGTCGAGTTGCTCCTCTTCAGCTCCATCCCGGGCAGAGGAGGCAGAGGCCGATGGTCGCCGTTGGAGTTCGTCGAGTCGGTCCGCTTGTGCTGCGGCCTGCTGGGCGAGGGCGTATCTTCAGGCCTCGGGCTTTGCTCGTACTCATCCTGGATACCCTGCCGCCAGTCGCCATCTTCGGGTCCGACCACAGGTGTCTTGTCTGTGTCCTCCAGGGAGGCGTCGAAGCTGTCCTCATGGCCGTCGTGATCGTGGCCGTAGTAGTGCTCGTCTTCGAAGTCATCGTCCTCGTCGGACTCGTAGCTGCCCTCGCGAGAATTTGATCCGACCGAAGAGAGATCTGGCGTGGCCATCTCGTACTCGTTCACCTCTGGCGGTGCGGTATCGAATGTCACGCTCTTGGCATGTTTGTGCTGGTATCTGCCCTCCGGGAGCTCTACCTCCTCGCCCGAGTTGTAGTTGTCGGCTGACTCTTGGTCAAAGCTGCTCTTAAAGCGAGTTGGGGAGAGTGCGGATTTAGTGGGCGACGGCTGCGCCTTGCTGAACGTCATGGGTGGTGTGGTCACGGATTCGGTGGGCTTGGGAAGGACCGGTGCGTCGGTGAAGAGGGGAAGATGGTTTGTGCTTCCGTTCCTATGGTGGCCGAGTCCGTCCTTGCGGCTTGGTCGTAGGCCCTGGATGCCGGTACCGCCAAAGGCATTGCCCTGGACCTTACTAAGGGGCCGTTCAATCTGAGGTACCCTGGTAGGGTCGTATTCGTGCTTCTGCTCGAGGGCTAGGATGTTGCTATTCTTGACTCGCGACGCCTTCTGCAGGCGCTCAATGGAAGAGCGGCGTGTCGGTGATGGCGATCCTGAGCGGCCACTGAGTGGTGTATTCTCGGAGTTGAAGCTGCGATTTTGCCAAAACAGGCGAGGCGATGTGGTGCCATCCAGCGGCGAGGACTGGAATGGCGATGAATCGGTGGCTAGGTTCATCTTCTGCTGCATGGTCGTCAGCCAAAACAAATCTCCTTACACATCGAGGAGGAAGGCAGGTGCTATGCATGTCTTACCTTTGAAGGCTGATTCCAGCTAGGGGAGTTGCGTCGCCTTTCCATCGGCGACAGCTCCGACAGCGGACGCGGTAGAGGGCTTGCCATCTTAACTGGCGATGAGGTGGGTGTCTCCTTGGACACTCGCAATGGATGGACCTGTACCATGTCTCACTGTCAGCCTTGTGCGGACGCGACGGCAAAGCCTTGCGAATTGTAAATCTAGGCGGACGTACCGAATCTGTGGTGTCCATTGGTCTGGAATGCTAGAAGAACAGTCCAGAAGAGGGTCAAATAGCTGTGGCTAGAACAATGTCATGCTTGCGCGACCATGCGCAAGAAGGAAAGCGTCGCAAAGAATGCGCGAAAGATGTTCCGGGTCAACAAGAGCGTGGAGGTGTGGAATGCGAGAGGCGATATCAGCTATATCACTGTTGATATTGACTGGAAGTCAGCGAATCTGCTGTATTGGCATGTAGAATATGAGTGATGATCCAGAGCTGGTTGCGCTTGTGGTGGTAAGCGCTGATGGAGGGTGTTTGGTACGTTTAATGGTGTTCGCTCAGCAACGTCTTCATTGGCTCGTGGTCGTAAACACAAGAATGCGCCTCGACCCTGGGTTGTCAGGTCAACGGCAGCCGTTTATTGAGGGGCACTTGCCTACCCGGTTTATTTTAGCCCCCTTTCGCCCCTCTATTTGCTCCTTGCCGTGCTTGTGAAACTCTCGCGTGCGTAGCAGCTCCTATTTTGATTGACCCAGTCCGCCGGCAGAGGGTTCCATGATGATATCACCTGCTTGTGCGAGCGTCCTACCTTAGCAGCTCACCAGCAGCATTGTAAAGTGTACTTAATGAGTGGTACGGCACGAGCCCTGCCGCATTACACCTGGAGGCAAGGTACCATTACCGCCTAAATGCTCGACTTCACGATCGAGAATGCCAACTTACGAGTCTGGCAGTGGTTACTATTGCGGACGAAAATAAAAAACAGATGAACAAGCCTAAAAATGATTTCGCCCGGGCTCGAACCGGGGACCTTCAGTGTGTTAGACTGACGTGATAACCAACTACACCACGAAACCAGCGATATTGCCAGTGGATTGGCGGGGAAGCTAGTCCGTAGACTGAGTCATGATGTTGACTCTCGAAGACGAGGCGACAGCGTCTTTTCCCCCAAGTTCCAGCGACCTATTTCATTTGTTGTTGAAATTTGTCTCCTAGCATGGCTGGCAAGATATACTGACCAAAATGCAACACTGTCGCCTCTCCGTCTCTGCACACATGCTCGAGGTGAGGTTCGTCCCAGCCAGAAGAATTGGCTCCGGAACCCCAACTGAACCCGGCTTCGCCCGTGTCACCGTTCCATTTCCAAGCTGCTGACAAAGCTCAACAGCAGCTGACCATCTACACTACGAATACAAGTAGGATAGAGCGCAGCAATCCATTCTCGTATCTAGCTGGCGCCCGGAGTGAGTCAATTCCAGACAGGGCGAACTTTGTGCCTTTTCGCCTTACACCTTGTAAACTCCGGACTTACTGTGATAAGTCCAGGCACGAGAGTATTTGAAAGCTGGATCCGGAACCGGCCCATTATCGTAGAAGTTCTGACCAATCAGAGTTTATCTCTATCCTCAAGCTGACTGACGATGCCTTGACATCACCCACAGCAAGTGGACCACATATCCCAAGAAGACGTGCTTCTGACCGAGGGCGCCGAAGCAGATCTGGGCGTCAAGCTAAAATGAATGGAGATCCCGAAACCATGGGTTCATTACCCTTTCTTGCAACAAAAGGCATTTTGAGATGACCTCAAGAGCAACGGCGTCATTATGCCGGTCCATGGGGGCCGGTGGACAGGGGCTGCGGGCATCAAGGTTCACTCTGGCATACCAACCGCTTGCAGCAAGATGCAGCTATAGTTCCATTTGTGAGTCAAAACAAATCTCTCAGGCTGAGAACAGAAGAAATCTTGCTCACATCCTCTCAAGACACACCCAAGAAGAAAGAGCGTGTCGTAATCCTGGGCTCGGGCTGGGCAGGTTACGGCCTCGCCCGCACCCTGTCCAAGGAGAAGTACGACCCCATCGTCATCTCGCCGCGGTCCTACTTCGTCTTCACGCCCCTGCTGGCCGGCACGGCGGTAGGCACCCTCGAGTTCCGCGTGACGCTCGAGCCGGTCCGTCGCGCCGGCGTGGGCTTCTACCACGGATGGGCCGACGACGTCGATTTCGCGCGCAAGGTTGTCACAGTGGAAGCCAATGCTACCGACGACATGGTCGGGCGCACGGTGATCCCGCCGCCGGGGCCTGATCACTCGCAGGAGGGGGCGCAACCGCGACTGAAGGGAGAGACATTCGACGTGTCCTACGACAAGCTCGTCATCGCCGTGGGGGCGTACAGCCAGACATTCGGTATCCCAGGAGTGAGGGAACACGCTAATTTTCTCCGCGATGTTGGCGACGCTCGACGAATCAGATTACGTGTCCTCTCGTTGTTTGAGCAATGCTCCTACCCCTCGCGCTCAGAGACGGCCGCACAGCAACACAGCAAGGACTCGTCGCTCCGCACGGCCACACCCCTCACGGACGACGACAAACGCGCCCTGCTACACTTCGCCATCGTGGGAGGCGGCCCCACCGGCATCGAATACGCGGCCGAGCTGCACGACCTCATCTACGACGACCTCCGCAAGCTCTACCCCGACCTCATGAAGTTCGTCAAGATCACGGTGTACGACGTGGCGCCCAAGGTGCTCCCCATGTTCGACCAGGCGCTGGCGGACTACGCCATGAAGGTGTTCCACCGCAACGGCATCTCCGTCAAGACGCAGCACCACCTGGAGCGCGTGAGGCTGGCGGACGGGTACCTGGGCTCCGAGCAGGGCGGGCTGAAGATCAAGATCAAGGAGTACGGCGACGAGGAGGTCAGCGCCGGACTGGTAGTCTGGAGCACCGGGCTCATGCCTAACCCGCTCGTCAAGAAGCTCGAGGCCAAGGCCCTCCCCGGAAGCGAAGCCACAGCGCCCGAAACCGTCCACCACCTCCTCCGGGACAGGCGCACGGGCGGCATCAAGGTTGACCCCTACCTCCGCGCGCGCACCACGACGTCCACCGACCCGGCCGAGGCGGACGACAAGGGCGCCTCGGTCCTGCCAGACGTCTACGTCATCGGCGACTGCGCGGTCGTCCAGGACAACGGCGGCGCGCTTCCCAAAACCGCGCAGGTCGCCTCCCAGCAGGCAGCATACCTCGCCCGCCAGCTCAACAAGGGCGACGCGGCCGGGATGCCGTTCCGCTTCCGCAATTGGGGCACGCTCACGTACCTGGGAGGCTGGAAGGCGATCCACCAGAGCTCGGCGGACAAGCTGAGCGGGTGGCTAGCCTGGGTGCTGTGGAGGGGCGCGTATCTCACGAGGAGCATGAGCTGGCGGAACAAGATACTCGTGCCGGTGTATTGGGTTATCACGTGGATTTTTGGGAGAGGAATCTCACGGTTCTGAACTGACATGCATGACGTCGTGAGGTATTGATAGGAACCGGAGCATAGCAGGCATGCTTTAGATTGTAGATTGGTCACGGGCGCAAGCTCACCATGATGCTCAGCTACCGTACTAAGATGGTATTGTCGTCAAGGATTAGACCTATCACTGCCGTAATGCCGCCAAAATACGACCCCGAGGCTTTTGAAGTCAAGAGAGGCAAGATTGGGAACTCGGATGGTCTTGTGTGCCTCCGCCTGGTCGTGCCCGGCTTGATGGGTTACCCTGACGAGCATGGATCGAGCCTTTTTTGTGCCTCATGGGCAAAGTCTGGCCAGATACAACGAAACTACAAACGGAGGCAGACAATTCGCGCCATGCCGAGCTGATTCAGAATATACGACCATTGGCTATCTGAGATCTGCGTTTAGCGCGTCTAACTGAGGGCCTCAAGTGCTAGCTACGAGATGAACGCATCGAGAACCGTGATACTCTCTGACTACTCGTCCTCCCAAAAGCCAACGCATCAGACCCTAACCGCTGTTTCTAGTCGCGCATACCCACCGTCACAGGGCGATGCCGAGAAGCTTCAGCTGCGAGACATCAAGCCTGGCCACTCTGGATGGAAAACGCAGAAAGAGAAATAGCAAAACAAGCCCACCTCCTCCGCCAACATCTGTGGTCTCCCCTCCTCCTCTTGTTCTCGCAAGCCTCTGGCTGAAGAGGACAACAACCTGCCACGGGGACCATTTGAGTCTCTCGCAGACACTGCTCCCCGTCTGCTATGTGGCAGGAACCCACCCTTGAGAACTTGAGAGCGATAGGGACACAGCCGTGACTTGGTCTCCATCCGACTTACTGGTAGAAACCGTTATAGCGAGGGGCATTCTCCGAAGCAGCTGGAGCGGGACCGTAGTCGTAGGCGTTGCCTCCACCGGAACCATTGCCTCCGCCGTAGCCCTTGCCTCCGCCGTAGTCTTTGCGCGGGTTGCCGTTGTCGTTGCGCCGGTACGACGAAGTAGCCCGGGATCCATGGTACGGGCAGTTGTCGTCGATCTTCAGGTTCTCGGCAGACCAGAGGGACCGGTTCAGGCCGCTAGAGCCGGAAGGACGCGGAATGCGAGTGCAGGTGCAGACCGTCAGCTGACTGCGCTTGCGCTCGGAGAGCACTCCCGTGGTGCCGGCGTCGGGCATGTCCATGTCCATCATGTTCTCGTCCCGGACAAGAGGCTCCGGCTGCGCGTTGTTGTCCTGGTAGTGCCAGAGGATTGGGCCGTTGATCTGAACCTGAGATGGCAGAGCTGGCGTGGGGTGGGCAGGAGCAACATTGGCTTGTCCAGTAGCGGCATTCTGAGGCGCGGGGAGAAGGATCTGGCGTGGACCCATCAAAAAGGATGCCATGGTGCTGCCAGCCTGAGCATCCTTCGTCGCCATGGCGGGAGCGGTGAACGTAGCAGCGGGATGGGTAGCGTTCATGGCGATGGGAGGAGCATTGAACGGCGTGCTCTGCTGCGAGGTATTCGTTGCCGTGGACTGGGCGGCGAACGGAGGGGCAGCGGTAGGAGTAGGGACGCGATCATCTTGAGCTTGGTAGTAGCTGACCGGGCCACGCTTTTGCGTAGTATCGGGCCTCTCGGCGAAGAAGTCGGCAGTCTGCGAGTCCATCTTGCGCTTCCTGTTGTCGGGAGCAGGAGCTCTGCTGGTGTTGGAGGCTGACTTGCCTGCTAACTTGTCAAATTTGCTACAGGGTGCTGGCTTGGGGTTATGTGGGAAGCGAGGAGCCTCTGTGAACGAGGTTTACCTAGGTTCGGGTTGCGAGGCTGGATGATGGACGGGTGGTAGCCCTGCTGTTGACGAGCTGCTTGGGGAGCGGCAGACCCAGCGACGGGCTGATTGTTATAGACGAGCTGGTTGTAGGCCGTCTTGTTGGGCTTGGAAGGACGGGAACGAGAGCGACTCTGGTTCGACGAGTTGACCTTGAAGGTTCCAGACTTCTGGAAGTCTCTCTGGAGCTCCTTTGCCAGCCGAAGCTGTTCAGCTTTGGCGTCCTCCGTATTGACTGGCGCCATTGTGATGGATGGTTTCAGAGAAGGTGCGAATGGGCAAGAAAGTGAAAGGTGATATCTGGGTGAGAGTATTGGCCAAGTGGGATGAAACCTCAAGTCTCCTCTGGATTACAGAGAGAAAGCTGAGCGGCCGAAGGATGCCTGAGTGTAGCAGAACACGAAGAAAATGCTGACCGGATCGAGAAGCGACGAGTTGACGTAAAACATGGCGGAGGAAGAAGCCGTCTGGGGAAGAGATCTGTGGCCGAGGAAGGCACAAGTTGGGGATTATCTCGGCATTCCCATATTGGGTTCATCGAAATCAGCAGATGTCCGGAGGCTTGATAGCCAAGAACCACACGGTCTTGAGACAACCGAGGAGTGTTGTGGCCTTGACCGGGCGCTGTCCGCAGCGAAGCAAAGCAGCGACAGCGAGAGAAAGGCACACATAAGAATTCCTAGAAGATCTCACAAAGGCCAAGTGAGCCCTTTGCATGAACTGCTCGGTTTATTGCTAGACATGGAACACTTACAAGCTAAACCAGACTGACAAGCCCCAATGACAACCCAGCCTGAGCCACGACACGTCGCTGATGTTCGCTTCCAAGACCCCTTTCATCAAGTCTTCTGCTTCTTTCTGCCAACGGGAATCTCGACAGCATTGATTCTCGTTTCGAGAAACCGACCCCCTCCCACGCCTTGGAACCAATCCATATCCACCGGTGGCACGTGTTCTCTCACGAACTCGATTAGTGCCTTCGCCTGTGGTGTGCCTTCCCGCAGAGCTATGCTCGATACCCGTGGTACGCCAAGTGAGAACCTCAGCCGCTCTTCACACGCTGCCGAGAAGCCTACCAGTCTGATGGGCTGCTTACTCGGGACTGACTTGGATGCGACCGCCACCATTTGCGGGAAGTGCGAATGGAAGGCCGAGGGTTGCCCGGAACGAGCAACAAATACAACGGCATATGGTTCAGGGGGTGACCCGACTGGAGCCGCCTCCCCTTCCCTGGGCTCTGATGCAGCAGCAGCATCGCTCGCAGAGGTTGCAGATATCCTCTCCAGGCACCTGGATATGCTGGCTAAGCCCAAGTCCACATATTTGGCTAGATCTGGTGCAGGCGGGACAGTATCGGCAGCTGCATCAGCCTCTCCTGTCTTGCGTTTTCGTTTCTTGGCTCTCTTCCCTTTCGACGGTGTGACGAAGGACCGGCGGTGATGGCCCAGGGGAGATAGTAGACTGGATTACACGTCAGCAATGTGCATCAACAGCTTATAGTCGCCATTGGCTCTCGGCTTGCTGGTAGATAGCAAGGCCAATAAAGCCCAGGCTATCGAAGAAGGAGCTCAGGCTCCAGAAAAGGACCACAATAGAAAGCACGACTGATGCTTTCTTACCTGCACAGGAGCTCCAGGATTGTCTCTTGGTTTTCCTGGCTGACTCGAGGCCTACAAGCATAGAAGGGAGATGTCAGCGTTAAACATATCCCTCATACGCATGGAAAGGGGCTGTAGAGATCTTACCATTCCACTGCCGAATAGGGGGTGTCCAATTGATGGACCGTCCTCTTCCGATCCATGTGCACTGCCTGTAGTAGCCCAAGGCAAGGGAAGATACTTGTGGAAGCGGTAACGACAACAGGACCTCTTCCTAGCCAGCTCGAGATAGGTTTAGGCTCTATGCTAGGAACAGCTACGCAAACAACCCAGATCACACGCCGTCTATGAAGATTATGGGCAGGGACGCCTAAAGAACCTTGTTCTTCGAACACGAGGCCGTTAGTGAGTTCTCCAATTGTCTTGGCATAAACCACCGAGGCTAAGTGGGCCGTTGAAGCTCGACCCGAAGTTGAGGTCATGGTCTCTTATGACGTGAGTACACAGCCTTAACACTTCGCTTTGCGTTCAGTATAGATCACTTCCCGACTCAACGAATATAGTCTTATCACAAGGTCGGAGATTTCACCAGATATAAGATATAATATATATTTGTCTTGCCCAAACTGAGGTACCTTACTCTCTATGTTCTCAAGCTTGACCAATGTGTGTGGAATCGAGACGCGTCGGAGACGCTCCTCACATGCGTATCAAGGATATCCACACGCCCTCGGTGTGTTCCTTAGCCTGCCAAACGCGAGCACTCGCAGTCTTGAATTTGCCTTGGGACAAGATCACTCCTTGCGAGATAGCAAAGTGAATAGAATAGGAAACATACTGTACGATAGTAGGAAGACAGAGCATCATGTGTGTCGACTTGGTGGAAACTTGAGAGGTGCAATAACAACTGGCACACAGTGATATTCCGACTTCGACGAGCCGGAGTCACCGCGAAGAATCCCTTGAAACTTGCCTTTCTCCAATGATACAGCTAGCCATTCAGGTTCGCTTCACGGCTACATGTGTAGACCTGATTCCAGTTGAACTCAAAAGACGTATTGAACCTCTCTCATCACTTCAACAAGCCGAGACATTGACAGGATATATCTGGATACACCGACACCGAGCATCGACGGGCCACCCCTTACCCCGCGGTGGGTCCCGAGCTTGTCTGGGCCCATTTTAGTTTTGAATGCGAAGGCAGCAGCTGCACATTGAAAGCTTCAAGCAACAAAGCTCCGCTTTCGAGATAGGTAGCAATTCACCCTTGCCCATCCATTCCGCGACCGATAACTTTTTATTTCAGACCCTGGCTATCGAGGTCAACTGGTCAAGAGCCTTCCATTCTCAAGGCTGTTGGCTTCAGAAGTTGGTGCAAGCCTCGTCAACAGGGAGACTCACCAGATCTAGTCAGCAGTCATCATCGGCGCCTCTCTGATAGACCTACGACCGAATGATTCTCCCTTCGACTCCTTCCATCACCTCGTGGAGATCGCCATCTTTGTCACCTCCACAGTCGACACGGACACCGAGCCCCAGAAAGGGTCCCCTGTCTGTCTCGGCAGCCTCGCGTCAAAGGTACGTCCTCTCTTCTTCAACCCCTCCACAAGGCCCTACCTAGGCTTTCATCAACCAACAAGCTTCCTGCCTCAACACATGTGCATCTCTCTTCTTGATCGTTTCCCCTGGCGTTCACCCATTGCCTTTGTCGAATTCTACATCTACTGCCACCAGAATCATCATTTGAATCCATGTTAAACAGCTCGGTTCGGAACATCTGTCCCATCATGAACCCAGCCTATTCCTCGTCGGGATCAGGCCGCTGAATCCTTGTATGTATTGCTTGGTACACGTTGGAAGCCTGCCCCCTTTGATCTCCCAACGCCGCCTGGTCCTGGCATTGTGGTGAGAAGACGACGGGAACCTATAAGGTCCGCACATCTACCTTACCCTCCGACTTCTGGCAAACCACACACACAGCAACTCGCAAACAGATCAACCCCGCCACTTCAAAGACGCAGCCTCACTCTACTCTTCGTCCGTCCCACCGACTTCGATCTGCCCTGCCCCTACAATCACTGCCTTTGGGTGCCTTGTCGCCTGCAGTAAAGAAGTCATCTTAACTTCTCTTGTCCGAAGCCCTAGCTGCCGCCCTCCCCACGGAAGTCCAGTGGTTGAAAGGGAAGCTTGCAGGGGTATTGCAAAGAAGCTTTCCCGAACCCTCGCTCCTGGTCTGCCAGGCTGCCCTGGCTTCCCGTACTGGCATCTTCTCACCTCCTTTTGTAGCTCCTTCCCGTTTTCTTTCTCTCTCCGCTTACGCACAACTCGGGTTCAGACATATGCTAAGTTTTACACAAGTCTTTACAGCCGACGCCGAGCACAGTCGAGCAAAGGTAGCTCATTTGTTGAGCTACAGCACCACTCCCGCCAACCTGCTGCCCATCAACCAGATGGACCCCCAGGCCGCCAGCAGCGTCGAGCCGAGAGAACGTGCTGTCTCTTCTGAGCCTTGCTCGACCCGTGCGAATCCCTTCGACGACAGCGACATCCCCTCTCGGAAACGCCGGCGCACCTCGCTCCGCGGGGCCTCTCGGAGCAGGTCTATCGACAGTTCGGCATCCTCCCAGAGTGAACAACGTACTAGTACCGACGACGCCAGTTTGGGTACAGATTCAGCTACCATGAAGGACGACACCGAGCCTGCCTCCCCGCAGACCCCGGAATACAAACTCACAGCGTCCCAGGGCACTCCCAGATCGAGCCGAGTGACGATCAATGTCCGCACTCCTTCGCGACCCCTGGAAACAATACCATCCTCACCACCAGTCTCAGAGAAGGAACTCGAGAATGGGCAGGCGTCTGCTACGTTGTTGAACGATGACGTCAAGATAAGCGTTGAGGAGACCGAGGTCGATATGACCAGGGCCGATACACCTGAGCAGAACCGTGCATCGTCAGGCTCAGAGACCAATAGCCCCCCTGTCGAAGTCATAACGATCGACGAGGACGATGGCGCCGAGTACGGGTCCGGACAGCCGCAATTCACTCTCCTGCATGGGGTCCAAGATCCTACCAACGCATTCCCGTTCCACGCCGCTGCCGAGTCTCTGGCGGATACAGTTTCGAGACTGACAGGCTTCATGACATCGCGTATGTCTGCCTGTCCACACTTACAAAGATGTCGTCCGCTAATTCCAAGCCCTTCGTGTCTAGACGATGCGGTTGCCAGATCCGTATCCGAATGGATCCAGAGCTATCTCAACTTCGCAAAAGGCAGCGACTACTACGCAGTCCTGGACTCATGCCGGCAGCACCGCGGGTTCTGGTACACTCTCCCTGAGTTGGTGCACTGCGTGATAACCCGCAGGTATGTGCTCGCTGATGCAAATGCTTGATGGGCGATGCTGATTGCAGATATAGGGAGAGACCTACTTACCCTCGGAATCGAACATTACGGCGGGAGATATTCCACTTCTACAGCTCTTTTGCCATGCTCACAGCCTTTCTCATTGACTTGGACATACGGACGATACGACGTGCTACGCCGTTGGATGGATCGCGCTTACTCGACCTGGTATCGCCGCCTTACATACACGCCTTGGCCACGCTCACGCGGAAGGAAGAGATCCTTTACCAACAGACTTCTCAAGCCCAGAGTCCCGACGGGGACTTCAAGTATGCCGATGAGGTCTCCGATATCTTGCGGGCCTTCCAGACATACCACTCCAACCAGGGTGGGTCGATGGCACATCTTGCCAAGCTTGGCCAGCTGCACGGCGAACTCATCGGCCGTTTCCCCAAGCTGTGCGACAATACTGGGAACATCAGCTGCCTCATGGCCAATCTCACCCGCGAGAGCTTCGAGGTGATCAAGGACGGGGCCCGCTACAGTTTGCCCGAGGTCGAGCAGTGCAAGGCAAATGTCGCCAGGGCATATCAGTATTTCGAGATGATGTCGAGCACACTGTCCACCATCATCGACAAACACGTCAAGGACCTCTCGCTAGATTGCGCCACCTTTCAGCTCCTCGCATTGACTGAGATATACCAGATGTGTCTTGCGACGGACCGGACGGTGCCGGCAGATGTCATTCAGGAACACCGGAAGACGCACTTGCCGATTGCCAACCACAGTGTCCCGGAAGCCATGGCCTATCATTGGAAGTTCACCATGTACAGCAGGCTGATCATGTCCACCCAGATGCAGCTGCGAGTCATGGCTGCCAGCTCCATGTGCGGGGACTTGGTCAGCTTCTGGAAGCGCTGCAGCAATCATTCGGACGATGCTACTGCGTTCCTGAAGTACCTCGCCGACTTCTTGGTGCGCACCGGCCTTGTGGCGTACATACTCGGTCCGACATGCCACCCGGAGATAACGGTCGAGAGCAGCAACATAGTGGGCTTCCTCTTGGTCTCTGAGACGTACACCGACGAGCACACAGACCTGCTGTGGCAGACCATCACCTCAGCCCAGGATCCCCGCGTGTCGGAGGCCTTGATCCGGTTGACGAACCGCATCGCGAACCTCTACCCCTACGAGCAGATGCTCTATCTATGCGAGAAGCTGAACTCACTGGCTGTGGACGCATTCAGCCCTGCTTTCCGAGAATTGTGCTCTCAGATATTCACGGTGCTCAAGCAACGGGTTACGGAAAGGCCTGTTATGGACATCTGCCCTTACCTGCTGTGCTTGCGTCTCGCGCGCCGGTCTTCGGTCTTCGGGTCGCGCTCGCCAGTCGCGTACCCGGATCTGCTGGAGTTCTCGACTCATCATTTCAGAGATCTCTTGGGCTTTGGCCCTGATACGGATGGCCGCCGTCGCATCTTCCTAGAGTGCCTGCAGGACATCGGAGACAAATCGCAGACCTCACTTGGCAGCCTTGCAATCTTGTCACACATGTTCTTGACGCGGCCGCTCCAGAGAGAGTTGCAGATACTTGCCTCGGAGAATGACTTGGCCAGGCTCCTGGTCGACGAAATGGAGTCGGCAATCACCGCAGGACGTGCCGCTGGCTTTCCAGCCGTCATTAGCGGCGGCCACAACGCACCACGGAAGGACATGATCATGCTCATGGTCTACGGCGATGCCTCGTCAATCACAACCGAACTTGGCCACAAACTCTGGGACCTGCTTGTCGGAGGCGGTGCTGCATGCCCCGAGGACCGAGATGTTGGCTGGCAGATACTGAACCACCGACCAACCCGACCGCAGGGCCCCAATCCGGTCACGAACTCGTTCATCTCGACTTGTCTCCACGACTATCTCCCGACTCTGCCGCCTGAGTGCTTCTGTGCCGGCACTCTGGAATTCGTACGAGCGAGTATCCTACCGCTGGTCAACGACGTCAACAGCATCGTGCTGGACGATTATGAAGGCAGTGGGCAGGATTGCATCGAGCAGCTGTGGCGCATTGTCTTGACGGCTCCGTCACATGCACTTGCGGGCCAAGCTATCCATACCCTGGTCAACGACATCTATGTCGAAAGCAAAGCAATCACGTCGTTTCCGCCTTACCGGGCGCGAAAGGTGCACATGGCTGTGGCAGATCGCTGCCTCAAGCAACTATCTTCCTCTGCGGGCAAGCTCAGACAATTCACCGATGGCACAGCAAGCGGCGATGACCTTGAGCCCATGGTAATTGTCGCCGATGACCAGCAGGTCCAGGAACAAGAACTTCTGTTCGTTCGTTCCCTGGCTGTGCTCCGCGAGCTCCATCAGCTCCATCAGGCAAAGACTCACTTCACCGTGCCGGACCTGAGCTCTTTGATCCTGGACTCGCCTGCAGAGATTGAAGGCGACTCGGCCGGCCTCAAGTACCAAGCATTTGAGGAGCGCGCAGAAACCGATATCGAACCTCTCCCAATTGGACGGCAGAACACCGTCGGGTCGCTACTGGCTACCTTGCGGGAAGTTACGGGATTCGCCAACTTCCGTGTCTTCTTCCGCGGGCAGCAGTTCCTGCCTCAGGAGAGCGACGTTTGCAGGACCCTGGAGGATTTGCAGGTCTTGAATGGCTTATTGCTGGTCAAGCGCGACCCAGATACGTCATCAGCGTCACCTCAACCCGTGCGGCCCGGAGCCTCGCCGCTGGAGAACAAGCTTCTGGCGCATTTTGAAGAACTATGCAATTACCTAGGCATGGAGGAGAAGCTTGCCAGCGAGATCTACAGCTTCATGGTCAAGCTGCCGCCAGACGAGAACATCGTCCGCGCCATCAAGGCAGTCGACGTATCCTACACGGAGCTTTTCCCCATCGGCCAGCCATTCAAGTCACTGTACGCTGTCTATGCGCTTCAGCAGTGCCTCTCCTCGTATCGAGAACAGGAGCCCAATGCCCGGTCGACGGCTGACTGGGAGCTCGAGGAGCCCGAAGGTGCAAGCGGAGAATATCCTGCAGCGCTAAGCCGCGGAATGTCACTGATAGTGGCAGCCATGACCGACGAGAATATCCTCGGCCAGTGTCCCAGCGCAGAGCTGCGGATCCTCCTCGGAACACACCTCGTACAGTGCTTCGTCGAGATTGTCAGGGACCCCTCACTTCCCGAGACTGCATGGAAAGTACTCGATGCCCCTCTGTTGGAGCGCCTCGTGACCATCTGCTCATCGCCTGCGGCGGACAGCAGCCCAGAAGGTCGGACTGGACACATCTGTCTTTGTCTCGAAGGCATCTTTGAGTGCTGTTCGAGGAGCCCCGTCTTCTGGTCCGCTTTCGGGACACATGAGAAGGCTTTGACCTTAGTCAAGGACTCGCTGCTTTACGACCCACGGCTACCCGTTCGTCAGCACACAGCGAGTATCATCCGCCACAAGGTCTCGGCCGCTGATCAACCCGGCATGCTCACAGCCGTTGACTTTGCAGCATTCTTCTGGCCCTTGGCTTTCGAACTGATTGAACCGGCAATGCAGCACCCGCCTGGTACCTCGGAGCTTTTCAGCACATGCTCCTCAATTCTGAGGCGGCTCCTCGGCGCTGCCACCCAGGAACTGCAAGCAGATGATCTCTTCTCAGCCTTGAGTGCACGGTTGTTTGCCTATACCACATACGAGGACATGACCCGGCCTGACGTGGTGGACGATGTGGCAGCTGGCCTCATCGGGCTGATGCACGAGATCGTAATGTCTACAGATGCGCCGACAGAGATAGGGCAATCTCATTTCCCTACGGAGGCGTTCTGGAAGCTTCTGTTTCCCCCATTCGAGAAGCAGTCACTTGGCTCGCCACAGAGCAGCACGTTTGACTCGGAGATGCCTAGACCGATTCTTTGCACGGCCTCTCGGCAGAAGCTGATTGAGATCATGTTGAAGCTGATTGAAGATTCTCCTGATCAAATGCAGGATCTCGTGGACAGCCTGCGAGAGCTTGTGCCTTATTATGGCGATGATGATGGTTGGTCCCACGCCTCTGAACGAGGCTGGCCTCTGCTGACACGTGCTACAGGAGAACCCTATGCTTACGAACTTGTTCCTCAGTTCGAGCGGTCGAAAGCAGTGCGTGCTTCGTGTGGCTACGCCGGGCTGAAGAACCTCTCCAACACGTGCTATCTGAACTCACTCTTCACGCAGCTCTTCATGAACGTTCCCTTTCGGAGGTTCATGATGAATGCTCGCGTGGGCGGCTCCCAAGAGCAGACTCTGCTATTCGAGACGCAGAAACTGTTCGCTTTCATGCAGGAGACTCTCCGGCGCTTTGTGGACCCCGAGGATTGTGTCGCGGCGATCAAGACGTACGATGACGGTCAGATAGACATCCACAACCAGATGGACGTGGACGAGTTCTACAATCTGCTGTTTGACCGCTGGGAGTCTCAGCTCAAGGACTCGCAGGCCAGGAAGCAGTTCCGTTCCTTCTACGGTGGACAGCTCGTGCAGCAAGTTCGCTCCAACGAGTGCGAGCACATCTCGGAGGTCTTGGAACCTTTTTCCGCCATTCAGTGCGACATCAAGGGCAAGACGTGTCTCCAGGAGAGTCTGCAGGCTTACGTCGACGGCGAGATCATGGAAGGCGACAACAAGTACAAGTGTTCGACTTGCGACAGGCACGTCGATGCCGTCAAGCGAGCATGCCTCAAGGACATACCCGACAACCTCATCTTCCACCTCAAGCGGTTCGACTTCAACCTGAGGACCATGCAGCGCAGCAAGATCAACGATCACTTTGCCTTTCCCACGCACATCGACATGCGGCCGTATACCATTCAGCATCTGAGCAATCCTGACCAGGATATGGAAGACGATGTGTTTGAGCTAGTTGGTGTCCTCGTACATTCAGGTACCGCTGAGTCGGGCCACTACTACTCATACGCGCGCGAGCGGCCTAGGAGCAAGGACTCGGACGTGTGGGTCGAGTTCAATGACGACAACGTCTCGTCGTGGGATCCGGCCAACATGGAGCATGCCTGCTTCGGAGGCGTCGACTTCCGCGCGCCCTTCGACGCAAGTGCCGTCTACGACAAGTCTTGGAGCGCCTACATGTTGTTCTACCAGAGAGCCTCGTCGCTCCAAAAACAACAAGCGGCGGCCAAAGACCTGGGACTTCCAGTTCCACTCCGCGCGCCGATTCGGCCAGAGCTGAAACAATACATCCAGCGGGAGAATGTCTCGCTACTCCGACGGCATTGCCTCTACGACCCGTCACACATGGAGTTGGTCATCACAGCTCTCGGATGCTTGGATCGGTTCAGGGACGAGCACCCTTCAGGCCTCCGGACGATGGAGCAGTCGGCTCTGGCCATGGCTCTTGGTCACTTAGATCAGGTCGCTTCGAGGGCCAAGGATACCCCGGACTTCGAGCGTCTGATACAGAGAGTGCGGGACCTGGTGCGGACCTACCCTACATGCAGTCTCCACGTATACGAATACTTCCATCTCTGCCGTGGTGCATTCCGCGCCCTGGTACAGAGGAATAGTGAGGCTGGTGTTCGCTCGGCTTCGTCCCGCCTGCTCATCCAAGCGGCGCGCCAGATCAAGGAGCACTTCCCAGACCGCTATGGTGGAGCGTCGGACAGTGGAGAACATCGTGCGGGACGCATCCCAGTCCTAAGGGGAATGATGAACATCTTCAGGGTCCTGCTTGATTACTTCCACCTGAGCCTGCGGTCTTGGCACGAGGTGTTCGGGTTCATGGTCGACTATCTCCAGGTCGGACAGGACGAGATGGGGACTTTCCTGAGATACCCGTTTGCGAAGTACCTCGTCCAGATCATCTCTGCCGACCCGGCTCTGGATTACGGCCAGCAACTGGCCCGGCTGGTCACGACACTCTCGCGCAGAGCCCGTCCTCCATCGTACGACAACATCATCCGGCTCATTAGCATGGTCACGAAGACGCTGGCCGATGAGGTAGACGAGCGCTATCTTGCCCGCGATCCGGAGGATCGCGTAGATGTCGCTGATGTGGGAGGGCCATATACGCTCACAGTGGCCGAGTACAAGGCGCTGACGCAACAGTGGTCCGAGGGGAGTAAGGCTCCCGTCATCTTTCTCGACAAGCTCATCGCGATCGACCAGAATTTCGCCGAAACCTCCCGCATCATAATAGACTACATGCGCTTGTCGCGCAAGTTTGAGGACAGGGTTCTGTCGACCCTCAAAGGATGCATTAGCCACCAGATCAGTGCTCCGGGTCACCTGAACGCTCCCTTCCTTCGGGTGGGTGCTCACGTCTACTGCGCCCACGCCCGCAATGCGAACGGTATCCGTGACCTCATTTCGCATGTGGCCCTCCAGTGTAAGAAGCTGGATAATGCAGAAGGCATGGAGTTTTGCGAATTCCAGAAGATCGTCTTTTATAGGCCGCATCTAAACACCGGCGAGACTGAGGACGACGTCGTGGAGCAAGGGTACAACGCCCTGCACATGTGGGTGCCTTTTCTGCTCGGCTACTACGACTCGGGCGTCGCACGGGACGTGGAGCTATTCTTGTACAATGCACTCTTCGCGCCTGAGCGGGCTAACGTTGCGCAGCCTGGCGCGCTTGAAGTTTTCCGGGAGGCCAGGTTCAGAAGCGCCCTGGCGGTGGGCCTAAGTTGTCTTGAACACCTTAAGGAGCGGTACACGTCAGCTCAAGCAAATGCCCCAGCGCAAATGGTCGCACGCTACGAGCGCGTGCTCGACAAGTGCAAGAGCTTCTTCAATCCTGAGGAGGACGGCGAAGACCCCGATTGGGCTGAGTTCTTCCGGTTCTATCGACGTAAGTGAAGAGCCCACAGGAGGGTGCCCAAAACGGCCGCGTTGCTAACTCTTCTCTAGCCATCATGGAGTCGATGCGCAGCCTTGCGGTGAACGATATGGAGGAAGATGGGTCCGGTATGTTATTCAGCGACTCGTCGAGCGTATTGTCAAGTGTCACGGCAGGCTGATCAGGGTGCCCGGTGCGCAGGCTGGGAAGACGACACCTCGTCCATCAGTCCTTCGGAACAAGAGCAGATGGACAACATCGTGGGTGTGTGAGGTGTGAGAGGTCTTGAGAGTGTCTTGAATGGTGATGGACGACTTACGATGCGCTCTGCCGGCATCTCGGAGTAGTGTGACGGACAGGCAGGCAGGAAAGGAGAACAGGGGATAGGACGGACATGATCTGCGAACGAGAGGCCGGCATTCTCGTGGCTTTGACTTACATGGATCGGTAGCGTTGGCGTCTCGGTCGGACAGGCTGGACCGCGGTTTGCTCTTTTTTTCTTCTTCTTTTTTACCTGCCACTCGCCGGTAGACAGACCATGGCTATGGTCTGAGGGTTATGACAGACATGACGGGTGGACGGAAAGGGGCTTTTGCTAGCTTTGTCTCTGGAGTTTTTTCTTTCTCGTTCTTAGACTGCATCAAGGGGGCACATGAACGAGACAAATGACCATAGACGGATGTGCATGGACAGCAAACGAGACCTGTGTTCTGCCCCTATATGGAAGGCTGGCAGGTAGAAAGCTGCCTATCAGCACAATGGATATGCAATGAGAGTATCCTTTCACTTATGGTCGGGTGGTGTCGAGATTGAGGATCTGCTTTGCCGCATGCAGTCTTACTTCCTTGGTCACCTTGGCAGTATTGCGATGTTGGTGAGGACTGCTGGCCCATGCGAGTGTCTATGGACCCCTTGTCTTGAGGTGCAAACAGTCACTCCATTTTCAAGGACTGGAGCCTAATTTAGTTAACTCCAGCTTCCTGTGCGGCATTCGCATTCGCATGCTCAGCTGAATAGAAACAAGCCCTGTGCCTTTTCGTCAAGAACGTCGCCTTCTCTCATGTACACAGACCATCGAACAACAGAGCCTGCCCATATCAATGGACTTATATCAAAACCCCTTACATATCCGCGGGACATCAACGGGGGGGGGGGGAAGCACCCAAGGAATTCTAGACCCAAATTTGAGGCTCAGCCCCGGGAGCTCTGTGTACACATTAACCACTCTTCCCAAAGTCAATCACATCACTGATCCCAATTAGGAAATCTAAGCGAGTGCGAGCTTGCGCCGCGCCCCAGTAAGACAGCGTCTCGCACTGCCCCAAGGAAGCCTACGGCTTCTGCAGCCTCTACAAACAGCGCCATACGTCCGCAAAACCTCAACAAGCGTGCCTGACCCAAACAAAGACTCGCCGATGGTATGCTACCGCCGGGGTGCATGGGCTCTTTTCTCCGATCGGGGGTGGGTTGTGGCTTGGGCCTGGATAAGAAGGGAGACGTCATCTCGCCTGTGGGACGATATAGGAGGAAACGTCAACCGAGAACGAATGCGATGGACGAGAAGAAGGACGGATGATTTGGGCGAGATCAAGTTGGTTCGTCGGATGGGATCTCGTTACTATGACGGTTGAAGTATCTGGGGAGTTGTGGATATAAGATGATGCTTCTTCTCCTCTGCAACTGCTGTTTGCTCGGTCATCCACGACGCCCAACCCAAGCTTATCACTAGACTACCCTTCCAACTTGCCTTCCCCTTTTTCCCACAAGTAATATATCCCCTGTGGCCATCTTCTTCCTTACTGCCTGAGGCACTGCACTGACCATCCTCCCCTTCTACAACTCGCAATGTCCCAAGGCCAAG
This sequence comes from Coniochaeta hoffmannii, assembly GCA_030052785.1. Taxonomy (NCBI): domain Eukaryota; kingdom Fungi; phylum Ascomycota; class Sordariomycetes; order Coniochaetales; family Coniochaetaceae; genus Coniochaeta; species Coniochaeta hoffmannii. The sequence continues at coordinate 25,888 of JANBVN010000267.1, forward strand.
GCCACCTCGTCGGCTTCGGCCCGGACGCCAACTGCACGCTGGCGCTGTGCTCCCCCGAGCACAGCGTCTACCGGTACCGCCCCTCCCTGGCCGCCAACGCCACGTTCATAGCCCTCTACGCCGCGGCCATGGCCGTCCACGTCCTGCTGGGATTCAGGTGGAAGACGTGGTGGTTCATGTGGTGCATGATCGTGGGCTGCGCGAGCGAGATCATCGGCTACGCGGGGAGGGTGATGATGTGGTACAACCCGTTCAAGTTCACCGCATTTATGATCCAGATTGGTAGATCCTTCTCCTTCCTCTCGGTGACAAGGGGGGGAAATAAGGGACGACAGAAAGAGGGCAGGAAAGGGGCTGACGAGAGAGAAATAGTTTGCGTGACGACGGCACCGGTCTTCTTCTGCGCGGCGATTTACGTCACCCTGGCTTTGACGTTCGTTACCCCCTTGCTTCATCGCATCCCCTCTCCTCTTCCGCAACCTTCCTCCGTCTCACCAACCTCTTCCGTAATTTAACACTCGTCTCCAGCATCCGCAACCTCTCCGCCTCGACCGCCCGCTTCCGGCCCTCCCTCCTCTACTACGTCTTCATAGCCTCGGACCTCGTCTCGCTCGTCTTCCAGGCCATCGGCGGCGCCCTGTCCACCTCCTCCTCCGGCACCTCCCAGACGGCCATCGACCTCGCCCTGGCGGGCCTGTCGCTGCAGGTCGCCACCTTGCTCATCTTCTCGGGGCTAATGGTGGACTACCTCGTCCGGTTCGCCAAGACGGAGGAGGCCAAGACCAAGCTCGACCGGAGGATGAAGACTTTCTTGTCGGGGCTGGGGCTTGCCATCCTCCTGATCCTGGCGCGGTGCGCGTTCAGGGTCGACGAGCTGAGTGAAGGGTACGGCGGGCCGTTGGTCAGGAATGAGAGCTTGTTCATCGGGCTCGAGGGGGTGTTGATTGTGCTCGCGACTTTCTTGCTGTGCGTGGGACATCCCGGGTTTGGGTTTAGGAAGTATTATGAGAAGGAGGTTGTGAGTGATGCGGAGAGGGTCGAGGTCAAGGCGTTGAGGGAGGGAAAGTGAACCTTGGTGACAGGGCGAGGATAGGTAGACCGAGGCGAGGAATTTTAGGCCAGGGGAGGCCGTGTTTTGGATTCCTTTGTTGTTATGAACCGTCGCGATAGATACCAGGGCGAGAATGTTACAGGATGCTCATGTAGAAAAATCTAAGGCAGCTATGCTTAGGAGTACATACGAATGACCTCGACCATCTCAGTGCATGCATGCTAAGCGCTGCCAATGAACGCTAGTAATAACGCCAGACCGACACGGAACGCCGGAGTACTCCAGACAACCAGCACACAGCGTCTAGAGCTCCTCAGACTCCCTTTCTTTGACAGGCATCCTCAACCTCAAACCTTCAACACCACTATCCTCCCCGTCAAGCACCGCATTCTCGCTCTCATGCCTGTCGTGCTCACCATCAGTACTGTCGTCCCCGGTCTCCGTGGCACTCCCCTCCACGCCCTGTCCCCTCAGCAGATTCTTCAAGTCATCCTCGCTAATAATAGTCTCGATGCTGCCCCTCCTCACAAACGGCCTCGTCTCCCGCCTGCCCTGCTCGACCGCCCTCTCCACCTTGAGCCGGTTAGCCACAAACTTGAGCTTCGGGAACGCGCTCTGCTGGCCCTCGTGGATCATGCGCGCGAGCCGCGCGTTGTCCGGGTCGTCGAGGATGTGCACAAAGTCCGACGGCACGCTGCGCGGCCAGATGGTGATGGTGCCGACGAACTGCTGCAGCCAGATCTGGCTCCAGTCCTGGCCCAGCGGCCGGGGCAGGAGCTCGAGGTGGCGCAGCACCTTGAGCCACTTGTTGAGGTCGAGCTTGAGGTACTGCTCCGTCGCCGAGCCGAGGTAGCCGCCGCGCCAGCCGCGGCCGCGGCGGTGGGTCACGGGCGAGCCGACGCTGCCGCGCGACGAGAAGAAGAAGAGGTTGATGTGCGGGTTGACCTGGCTGACGATGGTGAAGTTGACGTTGAAGTGGAGGTTCAGGGCGCGGATGGGGATGTCCGTGCGGAGGCTACCGTCCTTCCACTTGTGCCCGAACGAGTAGGGCACGAGCTGGCCGCTGCGCGTCTTCATCATCAGCACGACCGGATTGAGTATACCCGGCACGGCCGCGGACGCCAGCACGGCGGACCAGATGACGCAGTCCGGGCTGGTGAGGTAGTTGCAGAGGATGGTTGGCGAGTGCGGGTCTGCCGGGACGCAGGATACGTTAAGGATCCGGCCCGTCCGCTCGTAGGCCTCCCGGAAGGTCATGGAGCCCCGCGTAAACCAGCTGCATTTCTTGGCCCAGTCGACCGAGTCAAAGCGCGCGCCCGTCTTCCACCAGCGCCAGAACCAGACGGTTATGGGCTCGTGACAGGCTGTTATCTTGTACGATAGGGCGGGCACCAAGAGCTCCTTCAGCTCGTCGTTTGTGCGTGTAGCGACCAGCGCCGCTACCAGTGCGCCACCGCTGGTGCCAGTGATGACGTCCGGTAGGAGGTTGGCTTCGAGAAGCGCCTTGACGACGCCGAAGTGGTAGTAGGCAAAAGACGCTCCGCCGGATAAGCACAGGGCTGTTCGACCGAAGTTGGCGTAGATGCCCTTGAAGAGCGGCCGCTTCTCGTCCTGGGTAAGCTGCTTCGTGGTCATCAGGAACCTGACGCTCTTCTCGACTGTAACAAATTGGTTAGCCATCTTCATCCCCCAAATCCAGTACTCTCTGTGTGCACTTACCCTCGTCCACAAAATTCTGCACCAGATTCTTCGTCCCATAGTACGTCTGGCTGTACAGCCTCGGATTCTCGACGCCCACAAAGTTATTCTTGACACACGCCTCGATGAGCGCCTTGAGATCCTCCACATCCTTCCTGTCCCTCCCATTATCCTCGCCATTTGCCACCCCGAGCTTCTCCTCCACCCTCTCCGCCTTGGCCCTACACTTCCTCATCTGCTCCCACACCCTCCTCACCGTCACGCTGTCGTAGTAAGCGAACTCGTTCTCCTCCTTCCACTCCTCGTTCCCCAGAAACCCATCCATCCTCCTCGCAGCGGCGACCCACTCGTCGTAATTGCTCGTAGCCCTCATCGCCCGCCGCAGCTGGTCCCTCTGCCCCCTCCACGCGATAAAGTGCTCGTACAGCCAGATATACAACCTAGTAGCCATATACGCGAGGCCCAAGCCCAATATCCAGGCCCCCACGATCAGGAGAAAAGGCCACTTCAGCAAGCCGTACAGGTACCCCTCCCTCGTCTCGTCCTTGGACCGCTTCCCCACCACGGCCTCGACCGTCTTCCTCGCCCTCTCCCCGCCTCCTCCCCTCCTCTTCCTCCCACCTCTCTTCCCCTTCACCCGCTCGTGCACGGGCGCCCAGTCGTTGGCGGCCGTGATGAACGTTCCCTGCCCGCTACTCGTCCCCCGCTGCGGGCCCTGCGGCCGCGGCGCGCCCGGCGCGGTCACGTCCGCCGCCGCTGCAGCGGCCTGGGCCGCTACCGCCTGCGCGTCGTCTTCTTCCCCGTCTCCCTGCTGCCCATGACCGTTGCGCTTCGTGGTCTCGAGGGAGGAGCGCGAGAGCGAGTTTGGGCCCGTCGCGCTGCCCGGGGATGTGGCGCCGCCTCCATCTTCGGTCGTCGCGGCCTGGACGGGGTCGGGCGCCGAGAGGGCTTGGACGAAGGCTTCGAGGTGTTCGGGGGGCAGGAAGTCGGTGTCGACGTCGGGCAGGCGGGAGGGGTCGAAGGCGGTGGGTGGGAAGCCGTAGGTTTTGGAGGGGATGTCTATTGGGTGCGACTCTGACATTTTGGTCTTGTGGAGGTTGGGGGCATCGCTTGTTCGTTGGTTGTGGTATGTCGTGTTGTGTTGCGGTGAGTGTGGTTGAGATGGACGGGAATATGGTGAGTTGCGCTCCCGAGGTAATAGACAAGCGGGATCACGAGGTGGGTGTATACTCGGTACCAAAACTTCGTGAAATGTACCGTGACGCGTCTTGCCCGCAGCGTTCCCCTAGACTTAGTGTAAAACGTGAGGTGATATCTGCTGGAGATGTTCAGACCACCAGCGGATGACGTCGCTGAGTGGCATGTGCTCAGGCTCGTTGGAGCCGCTTGGCGTTAGGTAGCGCGGGAAGACGCCCCCACACCGATGGAACCTTCCCGCAGTCTTGGGCGGACCTGGCAGCTGCGTGCCCCAGAATCAGGAGAGTGTACTGTGGTATTGTACCTGTCTCTGCAGAGTACAAACAATAGGGGAAAGGCATTGTTGCTATTCGTGATACTCGACAGTGCGCATGTTAGGAAGCAGCAGTTACTGAGGTATAAGTGTCATAGAGGCTCGTCTCGTCTGTAGTATATTGTCATGAAACTAAAGTCTTCCAAACACCAGTGGCAAGGAAGGCAGCAGGGCAAAGAGAAGCAGCTCCTCACCCTGCGTAGCTAGGACTAGCAGATGAATACCCACCATGCAAAGTCCATCAAGCTGCTCTCACCAAGCGCAACAGCTAGCCATTGATCTTTCTAAACCAAGCAATACACACGCACGCGCTGTCCTCCTTTCAAAAACACCCCCCC
>JANBVN010000268.1:0-30126 GCA_030052785.1 Coniochaeta hoffmannii
CCTCCCCCTCTCCGTGCCCAACCCCCAAACAGCCAGCAGATTAACCACATCCGCCGGCGCCCTCAACCCCAACACGTCCCCGGCCTCGCTGCTGACCACCACCCCCCTCCCCTTGGTAGCCCGCAAGAGACCCGCCACATTCCCCAAGAAATTCGCCCTGGCTCTAGCGTCGTCCTTTTTGGCGGCGAGGAACTGGCCGTAGCATATCTCGAACCTCAGTCCCCTCGCGACGGCGGCCATGCATGCTCGGGGCGGGAAGTGGAAGGGGAAGAAGGACGTTAGGTCGAGGCTGATGAGGGAGAATGTCTCGGCGGAGAGGCTCGTGCAGGCGGCGAGGAAGGCGCGTTCCGTTGTGGGCCGGAGGGCGACGAGGTCGTAGGTCGAGGCGAGTTGGGGGAGGCGGTGGTTGGTTGAAGGGTCGGAGATGGGGACTGTGACGCGGCGGAGGATGGTTGGGCGGGATGTGGAAGGGACTATTACGGGGAGGGGGTTCGGGATCGTTGAGGGGATTGGGGGGGGGAGGGTGTGGGTGATGGCGACGACTTTGTAGCCTAGGTGGTGGGCGAAGGAGAGGGTGCGGTCGAGGGCTGCCGGGGTGGTGGAAGGGGTCCAGGGGATGTTGAGGTCGTAGAGCATTGTTGGCTTTTTGGAGCCGGCGGGCTCCTGGGTTGTGGGATGTGGTTGTTAGGTTGAATGGGTTGTGGACATGTTCGTGATGCTCGGTTGTTGGTGTTGAGGCTCAAAGTTTTGGTTATCGCGATTGCTGCAGCTGACAGGGTTTGGTGTGGGGTAATGCTCCAGCGGCAGCTGTATGCCGTGGCCAATCAGATGGCTTAGGCTGAAGTGGGCTTGCCGCGTCACAGCGCTAGCTTGGCGGTGGCTGTGGCATGGTTCACTCGCTATCAACCAGCGATCCTCTCACGTCTCATCGAGATTCATATCTCGTGACACTTCCCATTTGAATCCTACATTTCTGATCGCGCCCTGAATATCGACCTGTCTCCTGTTGCAGCAACAACTCCATCGTACTGTAACCTGTCGAGCAGCTGAACCAGATCACCATCAAACAGCCACCATGTGTCTCGTCTTCACCTGCGGCGAGACCACGTTCCGCAAGCAAGTCGAGGGCTACGAAGGCGTCGTCTGCCGCTGCCACAACTGCGGCAACTATTCCGCAACCGTAGTCAGGTCGAAGCCGTGGTTTACCTTTTGCTTCGTCGTATGTTTTCCCCCGTCTTCACTACCACATTCGGTTCACTGACAATGGACAACAGCCCGTCGTACCTCTCTCCATGCACGGCTACGAGGACGTCACATGCAGCATCTGCAACTTCGCGCAGCCGCTCGAGCACAGGCAGGACGTGCAGCAGATGAGAGGCGGAGGGGGCCAAGGGATGCCGATGCAGCCTCAGGGGCCGTATCCGCCGCAGGGAGGGACGCCGGGGGGAGCGCCGCCGCAGGGCTGGGGTGGGGCGCCGGTTGGTGCGCCGCCGGATCCGAATAAGCCTATGAATTATAGGTAGATGTCGGGGAGGTGAAGGGGCGGAGAGAAGATGGTGACTATGAGTGCTGGCGCTGGGGACGGTGATTAGGCTGTTGAAGGAAAATACCAGGGGACGGCGTTGGCGTTGGGTTGCTTTTCATCGCTCTTTATGTTGAGATCACCATGCCGTTAGGTACCACAGTGTTATGATCCTAAAGTTATTACATGTATCTTCCCTACGATATCCTGCGTGTCGGAGTTGTAGGTGTGTCCAGTCGTCCTCTACTCAGTCCAAGTCCTGGATTAAGAGTTGGCAGTCGCAATCACGGTCACTGAACTTTTGCCATAAGCGAGCGGAATAGAACATGCTTCCTCAAGTGTGGTTATTGAATGAATCCGAGGCAAATGAATGAATGACCATCCACTACAACAACCCTTGAATTCCTCTAGCTGTGGTTTCCAGCCGCCTGGAGCGCAATCCATTTGCGGGACTTGCAGAGACCGTTTCCCGAATGACGTCGCCGCTATCTTATCCAATTGTGGGGGAAGCTATTTTCTGCGCTAACGTCAACGTTGGATCATGCAGCTGCTTAAACTCAACGGAACCAATCTCGGAGAACCTCAATAAATGGTCCTCCGCATCGTCTTGCAGTACCTTCCCACGACATCCTCCCATGTATCCCTAGCAGGGCGACAACAGCTTTCAATCGTCACCATTCCATGCCGTGATTCAGGGCTCTAACCTCAATCGGTCCTCCAGCAAGCCCAGCTGCCACAATGGCCTCACGACCAACCAGCAGGCGTGGCCCGTCTGTCCTAGTATGTCTCCTTCTCATCACTCCGCATCCGCATATCTATCAGCGCACTCACTAACACGTCTTCCTAGGTAACAGACGCCCGCGAGCGGCCCCAGCGCCAACCCCCTCCCCGCCCCGGCGGCGGCCCCTCCTCTTCGCCGGGCCGTATGCCCATGCGCTTCGTATCCGTCGACAACGTCCTGCAATACGCATCCGAGATCCCCTCTGGCCAACCGCGCTTCCCACCCGGGGCGCGCCCCACCCGCGCCGCCGTCCGCCGCGGCTCCTTTGGTACGGGTGGAGGAGGCCTGCCTCTCACGGCGAGCGCCAAGTCGGGCCAGCAGATCGTGCCGTCGAGGACGACGAAGGTCAGCGAGAAGCTGGTCCTTCTGCCCGAGACGGTGGACGAGGCGGGCGGGGACGAAGACGACGGTAGCAGTGCGGGGGAAATGCTCAAGTCCGCGGCGGTCGGGGAGGAGGATACCCCGCTGCGGGACGAGGAGATGGACGTGCTGCGCAAGAGGGGGGGCGTCCGGGGCAAGAGCTACGCGGAGCGGCTGCCCAAAGTAAAGAGGGGTGACGCGGTGGCGCGGCTGACGGCGTACTGCACGGCCCAGGCGTACAAGCTCAAGGCGACGAGCGAGTTCCTCAAGAAGAAGCACGAAGCGAGGACGAAGCTCTATGATGATTGCCTGTATACCGTCTACCACCTGCCCCTGCTGCAGGGGATCGACGGGTACAGGCTGAGGAGCAGGCCGATATTGAAGACGCCTGGTACCGGCAAGACGGTGCTGGATCTGGAAATTGAGAGGAGCGAGAGGAGGGATGTCCACGAGGGGTATTTCGACGAGTTCGCGTATAGCGTGCGCGGGCAGGATCACGAGCACGAGGGGAGTCCGAGTGAGGGGCATATTGATGCGGGTGGGCTGCGGCAGAGTGTGGGCGAGGATAGGGGGAGGGAGTTGGAGAGGTATTTGGACCAGCACGGCCAGGGTCCAGCGCAACATACCCCCATCAACCCGCTTGTGCCGGACGTCAAGAACTTTGGGGAGATGTTCGTCTTCTCCTACGGGGTGGTGGTGTTCTGGAACTTTACCGAGCACCAGGAGAAGGATATCTTGGCGGATCTGACGTTTGCCGAGAACGAGACGGGGACGAGCCTCCTGACGAGACCGCTCGAGCAGAGCGACTTTGAGACGGAGGAGTTCCACTTTGAGTACAGCGAGAATCTGAAGAGGCCGAGGGTGTTCAACGACATGATCACGCTGCTGCCCAGGAGCGATCACATGGTCAAGTTGACGATCAGCCATGCCATCGCGCAGAGCACCAAGCTGTGCTTTTTCGAGGAGAGGATGAGCGAGACGATGATGGACGCGCAGCATGTGCCTAAGCGGCTGGCGCTTACGGGAGAGCTGAACATGACGAGGACGGAGATTGTGAAGCTGCTTGGCGGGCTATTCAAGAGTCGGGTCGATATCAACCTTTGTATGTCTCCCCTTCCCCCCATCACTCTTTCCTAATAGGACGCTCACACTAACACATGACGACAACAGCATCAAACATCCTCGACGTGCCCAACTTCTTCTGGGACTCGGAGCCCAACCTCTCGCCGCTCTACCGCGCCATCAGGGAATACCTCGAGATCGACCGCCGCACCAAGGTGCTCAACGAGCGCTGCCGAGTCTTCCTCGATCTGGCCGAGATCCTGTCTGACAGCGTCGCCGACCTGAAGATGAGCACAATCACGTGGATCATCATCGTGCTGATCGTCATCAGCATCCTCGTCACCGTCACCGAAGTCGGGCTGCGGTTTGGTATCCTGGCCAAGGAGAAGCGGAGAAGAGAGGGCGGCGGCGGTGCGGGAGGAGCGAGGGTGGAGTTGAGAGGGGTGGGCGATTTTGGGAGGACGAATTATACGCTCGATGAGCTGAAGGCGTGGGCGAAATCGCTGGATGAGCGGGAGAAGGCGGCGGTTTGCGGCTCGCAGTATGTGGGCACTACTTGGGCTGGTGTCTGACGAGGTGGAAGGTATTATTCTAGCGATCTGTTTGCTGCATAGCATGGCGTTGTGGTTCGGTGGCTTTATCATTACGGTACCAGTCAGACATGGCTGTGCTGTGCATAGCGGCTTGCATTACTTCACATCAGGACAGATTGGAAATGGAAGTGCCCCTCACAACATTGCTTGTTTGCTTCATGCGGATAAAATGGTCGTGGTATCCAGAACCAGGCAGACGCTAGTAAACTCCTATCCAACTCGAACTCCATGGCCACGATCGTAAACAAAAGAAGCTCACACGACACTCTCGGGTCCGTCAAGCGTAGCGAGTGGCACATACCCGCCATCCTCCTTCTTCCTCCGGCCAAGCAGACTCTGCACACCGACAACAGCACGGTCAACAACGCCCCAGCCACGTCCACGCCTCTTCAACCCACCAGCAGCCTCCTCGTCCATCCACGCCGGCCTGTGCCAGAACTTCAGCAGCAGACTGCTCACAACCACACTAACCGAGCTACACGCCATCGCCGCCCCCGCAGCCATGGGATGCAAGTGCCACCCTAGCGGCAGAAACACACCCATAGCAAACGGCAGCCCAATAAGATTATACGCACAAGCCCACGCGAGGTTGAGCTTGATCCGGCCAAAGATACTGCGCGCGAGGTGCAGCGCGGCGGGGATGTCCATCAGGTCGTTGGGCCGCATGAGCACCACGTCCGCCGCCTCCATGGCGACGTCGGTGCCGGAGCTCATGGCGATGCCCACATCTGCCGTCGCGAGGGCCGGGGAGTCGTTGATGCCGTCGCCCACCATGGCGACCACCTCGCGGCCCTCGCCCTCCTGGAGCTGCCGGATGATGGCCTGCTTCTGGTCGGGCGAGACGCCGGCGTAGACCTCTTCGGCGGGGATGCCCACGGCGCGCGCCACGGCGACGGCCGTGCTGCGCTGGTCGCCGGTTACCATGGAGGTCTTGACGCCCATGCGGTGCAGCACAGCGATGGCGGCCGCGGCGCCTTCCTTGATAGTGTCGGAGAGGCAGAGGTGGCCGGCGTACTTGCCGTCGATGGCGATGAAGATATTTGTGGTGCCGGCGGACGAGGAAGACTTCTTGGAGCGGGAGGAATTGGTCTTTGCGTTAATCTCCTCCGAGGCGGCGACTGCTGTCTCGGGCACGTCGACGTTGTTGTCGCGGAGGAAGCGGACGTTGCCGACGAGCACGGGGTAGCGGATGCGTTCGGCTGATGTGGCGGGTTCGACGTGTGCCGAGATGCCCTTGCCCACGGCGGCGGAGAAGTCGCCAATGGTGCCCTCGAGGCTGCCGTCAGCTCCAAGGCCGAGTTCGGTCTTCGCCGCGCCGAGCACAGCCTTGCCGACGGGATGCTCGCTGCCCATCTCCGCGAGGCCGACGATGGTCCACCAGAGACGCCGCCGCCACTCGTTGTCTTGCCAGATGGAGACGAGATTGGCGTTGGCCACGCTCATCTTGCCGTAGGTGATAGTGCCAGTCTTGTCGAGCACGACGCGGGTGACCTTGGTGGTGGTCTCGAGGGCGGCACCGCCCTTGACAAGGATTCCGTTTTCTGCGCCAACGCCAGTGCCGACCATAACGGCGGTAGGCGTGGCCAGACCCAGCGCGCATGGGCAGGCAAAGACGATGACCGAGATGCAGAGCTTGACGCAGACCATGATCTTGCCGCCGCTGGCCTCCTCGGTGAAGATCTTTGGCGGGTCCTTGAGGGCGTGGCTGAGCACCATCCAGATGGTGAAGGTCATGAAGCCGAGGAGGAGGATGGTGGGCACGAAGTAGCCGGCGAGCGTGTCGGCCAGACGCTGAATTGGCGCTCGTGTGGTCTGCGCATCTTGGACAAGCTTCACGATCTGGCTGAGCTGGGTATCACGCCCGGCCCTGGTAACACGGAAGTCGACGCGGCCATGGCCGTTGACTGTGCCGCCGATGACGTTACTGCCCTTCTTCTTCTGGACAGGCATCGCTTCACCGGTAACCATGCTCTCGTCGACGTATGTCTCGCCCATGACAAGAACACCATCAGCAGGAATCTTGTCGCCCGGTCGGAGGATGACAATGTCCCCAACCTCGAGGAGCTCGGTGGGAATGACCTTCTCCTCGGTGGCATTGCCCTCTTGCTTCGGCTCCTCGGCCTTCTCCTTGGAGTTCCATTCCTCGGCAGCCTTCTCGGCGGCAATTGGGTCGGCGTAGATGGTGGCCATCGACGGAGCAAGGGACATCAACCGCGACAGAGCCTTTGACGTCTGGCCCTTGGCTCGGTTCTCCAAGAAGCGGCCGAGAGTGATAAAAGTGATAAGCATAGTGCTGGTGTCGAAGATAGTGCTCGGTCTCGTGTGAGGCGACACACAGAGCGAGACCATCATCGCGAAGCAGCTGAAGAAAAATGCGCACGAGGTGCCCAAGACAACAAGCACATCCATGGTGGGCGACTTGTGTTTGATGGACTTCCAGGCCGAGACGTAGAAACGCTTGCCAATGCCAAACTGAACGGGTATCGTAAGGACCAAGCACAAAACGTCGCCGAGGAAAATGCCCGGGAGTAGCTGGATTCTCGTAAAGTTGAGCCACGACGGCAGAAGCATGGGCAGGACCATGCTGATGAGGAATACCGGGATGGCGAATGAAACCGACACCTTGAACGCCCGACGCCACTCGTTTATCTCCCTAGTCTTCGACAGGGACTCCAACTGGGCGTTGTTGTCGTCATTGTCGGCGACAAGTGCATTGAGGCCCTCTTTCTCAACGGTGTCCACGATGCACCGCAACCCGGTGAGGTGGGATTGATGGTTGACTGTTAATCGCGAGGTAGCGAGGGACAGCTTCGCACTCGACACACCCGGCAGGCTTTTCAGCTTCTCCTCCAGCGCCGTGGCAGCTGCGGCATCGAGGTTGCCGAAGACTTTGAACTGCGCGACCGACGAGGAACCACCGCCCGAGGGCTCCAAATCGAATGTGGTCGACAGAACCTTGGCGTCGAAGCCCCGGTCCTCGATGATCTCCGCGATCTGATCAGCCGACAGTTTGGCAGGGTCGTGCGTTATGACAGCTCGCTCTGCCAGTAAGCTGATGTTGAACCGTAGCACTCCGTCGAGATCCTTGAACCCGCCTTCCACGGCAGACGTGCATGCTCCGCAAGTCATGCCTTCAATGGCAACGGTCGTGGTAGCAGCTGAGGGCTTTGCGACATCATTTTGCGACGTCGCCCTCGCGTCCGGTTCCACGTCCTTGCTCTCAATGATGGTAGCGTCGAACCCACGATCCTCAATTATCTCGGCGATCTGTTCGGCACTGAGCAGTGCAGGGTCGTGCTCGACAACCGCCCGTTCCGCGAGTAGGGATATACTGAAGTGTTTGACTCCCGCAACGTCCTTGAAGCCACCCTCGACGGCCGACGTACAAGCACCACATGTCATGCCCTCGATCCCGATAGTCGTGACCATCATCTTCGGCCGCTGGTCGTCGACCTCGTACCCGTCGTAGGGGGCGCGCGCGACTCTCGGTGACGGTAGGTCTGTCGCAAGGACCTCTGCTTCAAAGCCTCGGTCCTCTATTATTTCGGCTATTTGCTCCGACGATATCTTCTCGGGGTCGTGCATGATGACGGCTCGCTCCATAACCAGGCTGATCGACACGCTGCCGACACCATCGACGCCCTTGAAGCCTGCTTCAACAGCCGATGTGCATGCACCGCAACTACAGCAAGTTAGCGAGGCGATCATAGGGGGATACTGCGTGTCAAGGAAGACTCACGTCATACCTCCTACCCTCAGGGTAGTGGTAGCCATATGCGCCGTGGGCGTCCTCAACGACAGCCCGGACGGCTTCGAGCCCCCTTCGGGAAGCTGGATCTGTGCAGGCGCCATCGCAGCTGTTCCGCGCGTCGCGTCTCGTAGCACGGCAACAACAAGCTTCCGCTGTGTCCGTCCGGGGTAAGGAGGCGAACGGTCGGTTGTAACTGCCCGTTATCGCAGTTGCTATAAGTTGGAGAGAGGCATCTGCAATGATTTACTCGGCTTGAAACTGATGTACGTCTTGGCGATGGGAGAGACGACCGAGAAGGCCAGCTTCCGGGGCTGAGCTCAGCTTATGTATGACCGGTAATAGGTAATCGTATGTACAGATGTTCTGGTCGGCAAAGGCGGAGTGGCGGCGCGAGACGCTGAAGATCTCACTTCTGCTCCTTTGTCAGCGGTTTCGAGGGCCACCTTTCCATGTCTGGCGGCAGGGGTCAGAGACGGGATCTACGCTAGGACCGCCGGGTACGTACCTCTCTGCTACTAGCGTGCTGGGACTGGGCGCACTGTGAAGCGATTGATCAAGAGGACTGGTTTGAGTTGCGATAACTTCACCAACAATTACATAAAATGTGTTGTTGTGGTTGGTGAAGAAGCAAGGTCTGAGATATTGGGAGGAAACTCTTGAGGTTTCTGTTCCGTTCTATGATCAATATCCGGAGTTTCCGTGATCGGTGATGAGAGCAATTCCACATTTGCCGAAGGCCAAAATCAATATCGAGAGACAAGAGGCTTCGGGAGTTTGAGACTTGGCAGCCGCCCACTGTGTTCTTTCAAACCTGCCGTGCTGCCCACCATCAGACCGTCAGCCGTGCCGCGCATGCAGGATTGGGGTCTGAATAACACATAGATGCGCCCAGAAATACAATAGTCGGTCAGCAGTTCCTATTTCCTCATTACCGTGCCCCGTGAACACGCATGGAAATATTGAAAGTCAATGTCACCACCCAAGCTTCGATGCCGGCCAGTGTGAGAAGGAACTACGGCACTGTATTTTGTTCGCTAACGGTCTATCTCCACAGGGATTGCACGCGGTACGTATCATTGAACTTCTAGCCCCTAGAAGCCTCAAACAGACCTGATACAGCGCTTCACTTCAAAGCTTCTCAGGGCTTCTGCTGGTGAGACGAGCTCCTTGTCCCTGAAACTCAGGCCCAATGAATCGAATGCCGCATACCCATGAGAAAGAAACAGGTTAGCGGTCATTCGTAGTACTAGAAATACAGGGGAAACGAAACTTCCTCCTTCGGTGTCCGTACCTTACCTTTTAGGAACATGTCTGTGCAGCCAACTCACTGCCTCGTACTGTTAATACGTGCACCTAATGGTCCAATCATCAAGGCTCGTGCATCTCCTCAGCTGCTGCTGACCTAAGGCAACGGGACAAAGCCAAGTCTCAGCACCAGGTAGCTACCCCACTACTGTAAGGCTACCTCCAACAACCTCCACGAGGCGGAAGCTTGTCCAGACAACAAAAGCTCAGCTGTCCATTATTGACACCACAAGTTCTGCGGACTACCAGATTTCTAGCCATCAATCAGCGAGTTGCCATCAAGATCGCCCAGCATGGAGCAAACCAAAGCCCTCAATGCTCTAGAGGTATGTCCTCTTCGACCCAATCTCCATCACCATGACCACCTCTCCTTGTCCATCCATGCTAACTCACCGTCCAGCCATTCCTCGCCCTAACCAAATCCGCCACCACCCCTCGCCAAGCAGCCGACCTCGTCGTCCGCGCCACCTCGGCACCAAACACCTACCTCTTCACAGAGCTCCTGCAGACCCCTCAGATCCAAGCCCTCTCCACCTCCCCAGAGTACAGCTCCCACCTTACCCTCCTCCAAATCTTCAGCCACGGCACCTACACAACCTACAACACCACCACCGCCTCCCAAAACCTGCCTCCTCTCTCCCCGCAACAAACCCTCAAGCTCCGCCAGCTATCCCTCCTCACCCTCGCCAAGTCCCGCCTCCTCTCCTACCCCTCCCTCATAGCAAGCCTTGGCCTCTCCACGGCGCGGGAGCTGGAAGACCTGGTGACGACATCCATCTACGCCGGCCTGGTGGACGCGACCCTCGACCCGGCCCACGAGACGGTACACATCCACTCCGTCGCGCCCCTCCGCGACGTCGACCCGGCCGCCGTCCCGGCGCTGCTGTCGAGCCTCAGGGCCTGGGCTGGGCGGTGCGAGGCCGCGCTGGGGGATCTGGATGCCAAGGTCAAGACGATTCGCGCGGCGGCCGATGCGAGGGCGCAGGCGAGGACGGAGTGGGAGGGCAGGGTCGGGAAGTTGGTGGAGGAGGAGGGCAGGGCGGGTACCGGCAACAACGGCCAGCAGGGACAGTTTGCGGGTGGTGAGTGGGGTCCGGGCCAGGGTCACGGAGGACAGCAACAGCAACATGGTGGGTTTGGCGGCGGTGGTAGCGGGTTGCCGGCGAGGGGCAGCCAGGCGGGTCGCGGCGGGAGGGGGCTGAGGAGTTACATGAAGAGGGGAAGCGGGCATATGGATGGCGCCCGGGACGAGGTGGATGATGAGGCCATGGACTTGGATGAGGAGGAGGATGCGGGGGAGAAGAAGAGGAGTTCGAGGAGGAAGCTGTTGGGTTAGTTGCCTCTCCGGATGTGCAGGGGGTTGGTTGTATTGAGGTCGAGGCTGGACGGATCAGGATGACAGGAAAGAAGCATTGCGGTTTGGCGTTCGTTAAGGATTAATCATGAGTCCAGAATGAGCCAGGGGCTCAAGGAATGGTCACGGTCTCAGGGCGGACCGTTGTGAAGCATAGCTAGCTTTTACACAGGCAGCCATTACGAGGCCAATAAAGCCATAAAGTCACACACTGTACAACTCGGTGATCATGTCGTTCACCTCTGAGCATTCGCAAGCCAAGCTATCTAGAGCCCAGCTACAAATTAGCATTATCAGCGGCCTCCTGAAGCCGCCCATTGAAGTTTAGGCACCCCTCGAAGTTAGAAGAAATTCAGCAACCACACGAAGGAGAGGCAACTATGTTACAAGCACTGAAGTTTCCCAACTCCCTACACCTTTCGACGACAGGAAAACGCCTTGCTGTCAAACGACCCTGGCCCGTTTCGAGCCCTGTTTTTCTCGGGGGGTAGTGGTATCATGGGCGACTGTCCGGACGGGAAGCCTGCCAACGCAGCCCCCTTCCTCAGCTTTGAAAAGTCCAAACAAGAAAAAACGCAACAATCAACCTGTAGTCATGACCTTCGTAAACCAGATTTCTCCTGCCTCTTCGTGGTGACAAGATCCTTGGTGGAGGGGGATATGTGCCGAAAAGATCACATGGTGCGTTATCCCGATAGCAGACGAGGAAACCCTCGATGTGAAAGGGCT
Source organism: Coniochaeta hoffmannii (assembly GCA_030052785.1). Lineage (NCBI taxonomy): Eukaryota > Fungi > Ascomycota > Sordariomycetes > Coniochaetales > Coniochaetaceae > Coniochaeta > Coniochaeta hoffmannii. Next base: position 11,458 of record JANBVN010000268.1, read on the forward strand.
CAGAGTCTCTTCCCAGGGACGAGGATGAACAGCACACACAAGGCAACGTCCACCACGAGCGTGACCGCCAGGACCATGAGGGCCCTGCGAATCAGGAGCTTCCGGACATACGGCTCCCGAACGCGAGAGAAGTTGAAAGGCGTGTACTCGCTCAATCCTATCAGAGCAAGTACCGGGTCCAGAGAGTACTGGTACGACGCGAGTGTGTACACGCCAACTGTAAACGGTAGAATGACCTGTATACATTGTGATTAGCCACTTTTTTGTTGTCCGACAAAGTTCTACAACCGGGGGAGGTAACAACCCACCCAACACCTCGTCGTCCTCGACGCGTTCAGGAAGATGAGCACAAACGCCGTCCAGAAGGCCCCGAACATGGCAACCAAGCCCACGATCAGCCGCATTATCAGCGTCGGTGGTATCAGGTTGCCGAGGGCCTTCATCCGCAGGAAGCCGGGGAAGGCGTCGCGTTCCATGGCCTGGAAGACGTAGTCCTTGGCGACATCGAACACCTCCGGGTCGTCGCGGCCGAACTCCTCGATGGCCGTCGTGACGTCCTGGGTTATGGAGCCGGGCAGGGTGATCTCGCGCTCCGCCCCCGGGAGGAGGAAGGTGTACAGGATCTTCTCGGCCGAGGCGCGGATGTCCTGCCGCGCCACGGTGTGTGCCGGGGAGTTGGAGTCTGTGGTGAGGTTTCGCGGACTGCCGTTGCTGACATTGGGACTTGGCCTAGTGGGTGGCCGCGTCGGTACGGTGTCCTGGCTGGTCTGCGGGGAGTCGTGTATGCCCGGCCTGTCCTCCCGGAGGTAGGCGGACATCTGGGCGTCTTGGTCGCGTTCCTTCTCGGAGGCGTACATGGCCGGGCCGGCTGCGGGGTGGTTCATGTCGCCTAGTCCTTCGAGGAGGCCGGACGATCGTTTGGACCCCGGTCGGTCGCCGGGTTCGGGGGTCCCGACGAGTACGGAGCGGCGCAGCTCGCGCACGTAGTGCCGGCAGAGGGACATGTGCTGGGCGACATCGAGCCAGAAATCGAGATAGTCGACTGACCTTTGCTGGTCGCGCATGTAGATGTAGAATGAGAAGAGGTCGACGGGTGGGAGCGTCCGTCGGCTGAGGACTTCGAACAGAGTAGGGAGCCTATTCCGGTTCAAGTCCGGTTGAGGGGACGGCGTATTGTGATGGTCCGCCATCCTAACGGCTGCGGATCGTTGTGGTTTCTGAACTATCCAATTCGGTGGCTTGAGGATCGGCCAACGTGAATATCTGATGGTTCCTAAAGGGAGGTCGCGATGTGGAGAAGAAAGTGAGGCTAAGTTGAGATGACGCTTGTTGACCTGGATGCCCTCATGAAGCTGCCTCAACTCAGAGGGCCTCTTTGGAGCAGAAATCGGGATTGAACGTTAAATTTTTGAATGAGAGGAAGCGAGAGGAAGTGCGCTCAGCGCACCAACGGTAATTAACAGGAGGCGTCTGAGGTTGACGTTGCGCAGCAATTCAAGTTGCCAAACATGAAATCAAGCCAGCCCCCTTGTCAAACGTCGCAATTGGCCCGAGCTTCTCCATTGCTGATTCGACGTCATGTGATTGCAAGCTAAAGCATTTCGGAATTGATGTTTTTCCAGTTATGGAACGCTCTTGAGCCAGTCCCGGCACCTTACCGCTTTCGGAAGGCTAAACGAATTTCGCACGAGCTCGGCCACACTTTCAAAATCGCAAAACCCGCCCAATTCCTCCAGCCAAACTTTCTGCGCCCGGTAGACGACCTTCCTTTCCGTACAGATATCTGCAGAGATACCCTCGTCGTTCCAGTACGTTCAGTCCCTTCTTGGAAACCCTGTCTATTGCGCAGAGCATCGACTGACCATCTCAGAAATGTCGTCCAAGACCCAGAAGCCGGCCGGCAAGCAGGGCCGTTCCGCCATCGCCGACGTTGTCGCCCGCGAGTACACCATCCACCTCCACAAGCGCCTGCACGGCGTCACCTTCAAGAAGAGGGCTCCCAAGGCCATCAAGGAGATCAAGGCTTTCGCCACCCAGTCGATGGTAGGCATTCTTCTCACCGTTTGATGAAGCGAGCACACTTTTGTTGTGCGGTCCATTCGACGTTGCATAGCAGCGACAGTCAGAGGCTGGCTGATTTTCGAGGACATGAACTGACTTGAGTCACAATTGTAACAGGGCACCACCGATGTGCGGATCGACCCCCAGCTGAACAAGAAGGTCTGGGAGCAGGGCATCAAGGGCTGCCCCTTCAGGCTCCGCGTCCGCATCTCCCGGAGGCGTAACGACGAGGAGGGCGCCAAGGAGAAGCTGTACAGCTACGTTCAGGCCGTCAACGTCAAGAACCCCAAGGGTCTCCAGACGGTTGTCGTCGAGGAGTAAACTGGGTGTTTGCAATTGGCTGCGGATGACACAAAAAAATGGGCGAAAATGTTTCGAGGGACATGCGGAATTCTCATGATTCAGGGCGGCATTGGGCTTTCGGAGTTCGTATGGCACATTACCTTAGCTTTGACATTGCGAATAGGGATATCGGTGCTTTGACACAATTCGCAATGGGATCACCGTTGAACTCGCCTTGTGGACGTCTGATCAGATGGTGATTTGGGGTTTCTGGTAGCAGCCAGCAACCTACCTAGCCGCAGTGCAGCTCCCAACTAACTCCATGCTAAAACGACGAAGTCCAAGCCGACTGTGACTCCCTAGAGTCTAGTCTGTGTCCAGCTATAGAGTGAGGAGCAAGCAGAGAAGCCTGCCAACGATACGATCCGCCCCTAGAGATGCAATGCCTTGTCAATCACCAACCCGGTGCCCCCTAACGGGAACTAGAGAGCACCTGTACGCTGCCCGAAAATGCTCCAACCCTAATGCATGTCCCAACGCCCATGCACGAATCCCTCAGTCGTCGCCGATGTCCTTGTGCCGGTCCATAACCTTGCCCTTGAACAAGGCAGGATCCTTGTCCCACAGCTCGGCAGCTTCTCCGTTCAAAGGAGATGCGCTGTATACAAAGTTAGTAACCCGTGTTTTTTCAAACCCCCAAAGCCTTGCCCTGGTTCCAACATACTTGTTCGGCTCTCCGAGCAACGACTGCAGGCTCAACAGCACGCTCTGGATATTGTACGCCGGCGTCCACTTGTCCTTGAGGATGTCCAGGCAGATGCGGCCCGAGAAGTCGACGTTGGGGTGGTATATGGGCGTCTTGTAGAGCACCGTGGGCGGCGCGTAGGGGTAGTTGCTGGGGAACTCGAAGCTCAGCTTGAAGGTCAGGCCCGAGTAGGGCGTGTCGGCGGGGCCCTCAATCGTGGCGTTCCAGGCGAGGAGGTTGCCGTCGCCGGACGGGAAGGCCGATACGCCGGGGGCGGGGGAGGTCATTAGCTGCATGAGTTCTGTTTGAAGGCTTGGGGAGGTCAGTATGCGAGGTTTTGAAAGCGTGGTTTGGGATGCGATGGGGGAGCATAACGTACCGCTTTGCTGCGTTTTGGCTTGGGTCGGCTCCCTTGCGGGCACCGAGCTTGCCGGCCGGGACGCTGCCTGGCGCGGAGTTCTGGATGTCTTCCATTATGTTTGTATGTGTGTTTGGTAAAAGAGGAGCGAAAACTGTGTGCAAAGCAGCTAAGCGAAGAACCAGAAGATGTGGTAAGCGGTCGTGATGTTCCAGAAACCTGGAATGACCGGAATGTGGATGTTAATAAAGACGTCCCAAAGCAGCGAGGAAGGAAGGTGATAAATGGAAAACTCACAGCGAGGAGCAGCGAAGGTAATAAGTATGCTTTGGTTCAAGAACTCGGGTACCTTAGTCAGGCAGGAGGATAGTCAACGATTCGTGAAAAGGATATGTCAAGAAGGGGGAAGACGGGGATTGTCTCAATTGTTTACACGGCGGCCACAGCCCAGGCCCCTCGGCAACCGCGATAAGATGCCCGGACCGCCACTTCGGGGCCGGACAACCAATCGATACGCGTCCCGCCTTCTTGGTCTCAAACAAAACAGCGGCCTTGACGTGCGCTCCTTCGACGTGTGGAAGCTATTGTTAACATTGTTAACACCAACGGATCGCTATTGTCAGAGTTGAAGCAATCACTCAAGTCGCGATTGATTGGGCCCGCTGTTGTAACAAAATGGTAGGTTTGAGCGTCTCAATCGCGACTGCAAACTGCATATGGACACTACCTCAGTGAGGTCAATCTGTAGGGACCAACAGATAAAATTGACTCCCGTCTCTGGTTCGCATATATTCAAGGCCACGACTTTGTAGCCCACGTTGAGTTACCAGGCACTTCAGTTAAGCCATGCGCACTTTGGAGTCTGGATCTCTCCATTCCACACCAACGTGCTTTTATCCAAGAATCGGGCCTCGTAACTGAACATGTCACAGTCACAACTAGACCCGCTACCGAGCGATCTCCCCTTCAGGATAATCTCCAAGACGATCGGCCGCGGCGCATATGCCTCGTAAGTGAACACTTCCACCCTCATGAGACTTCTTACTGACCCCGTGTCCAGCATCAAAAAGGCCATACCCCTTGACGCGCAAACACCCATCTTCGCCGTCAAACTCATCCACAAGGGCTACGCCATCAAACATGGCCGCATCTCGGCCAAGCAGATTGCGATGGAGGTGTCGCTGCACTCTCACATCGGCCAGCACCCCAACATAATCGAGTGGTTCGCTACGGGCGAGGACAGCGTGTGGCGGTGGATAGCCATGGAGTTCGCCGACGGCGGCGACCTCTTCGACAAGATCGAGGCCGACGTGGGCGTGCCGGAAGACATCGCGCACCTGTACTTCGGCCAGCTGATCGGGGGCGTCTCCTTCATGCACAGCAAGGGCGTCGCCCACCGCGACCTGAAGCCGGAAAACATCCTGCTCTCCGACACGGGTGACCTCAAGATCGCCGACTTCGGCATGGCCACCATGTTCGAGTACAAGGGCCAGCGCAAGACGTCGGGGACCATGTGCGGTTCCCCCCCCTACATCGCCCCGGAAGTCCTGTCCTGCGCGAGGAAATCCCCGACGGGTGCCAAGAACTCGTACGCGCCCGAGCTGGTCGACATCTGGTCCTGCGGCGTCATCCTCTTCGTCCTCCTCGTCGGCAACACCCCCTGGGACGAGCCCACGCAGGGGTCCTGGGAGTTCCAGGAGTACGTCAAGACGGCGGGACGCTCCTCCGACGCCCTGTGGGAGCGCATCCCGCCCACCGCGCTGTCCCTCCTGCGAGGCATGATGTCCGTCGACCCGGCGAGACGCTTCTCCTTCGCCCAGATCCGGCAGCACCCGTGGTACACTCGGCCCAACCCCCTCCTGTCGGAGGAAGGCACGGTGACCGACCAGGTCAACCTCGCCACGCAGATGCTCTCCAACCTGCGCATCGACCTCAACAAGCCCTTGGCCCCGTTCCAGGGCGGCCAAGCAATGGACCTCGACGACCCCTCGCCAAACTTCTCCAAGCTCCCCCTAACCCAGCCCGAGACACCCATCACCGACGCCCTCTTCGACTGGGAGCGTCCCACTACCGCAACCCGCCCCGGACAGATCCTATCCTCCACCCAACCCGCCTCGAACCACCACCACCACCACCCCCTCTCTGCAACCCAACCCCTCCGCCCTCCGCCCGCAAACACCCAATCCCAATCCCTCCTCTCCGACGAGCCGACAATGTCCCAGTTCTCCTCCACCCCGGGCATCCCCCTATCCCTAACCCAGCACGCCCGCCGCTTCAGGGACATCCTCCCCTCGTACTCCCTCACGCGCTTCTTCTCCGCCGTGCCGCCCCGCCTGCTGGTGCAGATGCTCTCCGACGCGCTGCACTCGCTCAACGTGCCGCTCGGCAACGTGCATGTCTCCGAGGGAGGGGGAGCAGGGGAGAGGGTGGCGATGCTGAGGGTGAGGACCACGGACCAGAGGAGGCAGGGGCTGCACGGGGAGATATTGGTCGAAAGGATGGCGGTTGGGGAGGGGGAACTACTGGAGGTTAGGTTCGTGAAGGTCAAGGGGGATCCGCTTGAGTGGAGGCGGTTTTTCAAGAAGGTGGCTGTGGGGTGTCGGGATGCGGTCTGGAGGGAGGAGTGAGCCGTGACGATGAGGACGATGGGGGAGGGGAAAGAGGGAAGCAGGGGAGAAGGAAGAGGGACGAAGAAGGGGGGGGTGGGACCACAGGCGCTGGGAGTTTTGCTGCGTTTGATTGGGAAATGGGACAAGGCGACATGCTTGAGCTAGGTTGGCTCTACCTCTATACAGTTTTAAGGGGTGTCTTACGGGCGTTCAATGTTGCTTAATACCCTACTGCGGAATGGACGCTGAGTCGGAAGTTCTAGTCTACTTTCTCGATGCCTTCGATCTCATTGCTCATCATATTCTCGAGAAGTATCTGTTTCTACTTAGTTGCCCCCTTATCGCCAGCTTGTTGTCAAGATCGAAATCACATGGGCATTGCAATGTAAAACTATGGGGTACTCAGTCCATTCGACAGACAGAGCACAAAAATTGGCAGGTCACTCAAGGAAATTCCCCCCCCTTGCAGAATCCGATACGTTACCGGTAGTCTGGACACTGGGGCCTAGGTACGACAGTTCACAGGTGTCAGGATTCACGGATGTTGCCCGAGGTCAGTTCGCATTTTACAGAGCACAAGGCCTCGTAAAAGCGGAATGTTTGACAGACAAGTTCCGTTACACTCAGCTAAAACGAAGCAAGGAAACGCACTGGAGAAGGCGATGATAATGCTTGCTTGATTGATGACTGAGAACCGAAACGCTAAACTCTCTGAACGCCGAAGCTATGCTGGAACGAAAGTACATTGGCAACACATAAGCCAACTCCGCCTTAGACGGCTTCTAGTCTTGGTCTTTTTCCATTAAAAACGAAGCATCCTCCTCTACGATGCATTGGGGGTATATTTGGAAAACAGGTGAAAGCAGTCAGGGAGGAAAGAACAGTATAGAAGAAGTGCATCTGGGTGCAATGACCACTTCCTCTGTTACAGCGCGCTAAACGTATGGTGAGCCGAAGTTTGGTGGTTTCTCATCTTCAAAATAAGGAACCGTGTAAGTGTGATGCCGATGGGCTGGATGAGCGGCTCGATCGTCCGGCCATTGTTGGTCTTGGTGGTTATCGTAGTCCTCTTCGAAGTAAGATACTCGTGCCGGGTAGGCGCGACGCTGCCCGCCGCCGCAATGGTCGTGCTGGGTGTCGGTGGTGTGAGAGCCATTATAGTCATGCTGGTGTTCCCGGCTACCGGAGCAGCGGCGGACGTTCTCGCTCTGGCAGTGATGTGCAGGGCTTCGCCCTCTCTCGACTGGTGTTCCGGTTCCGTATGTGTCGTATCCCGAGTCTACCTCGGCCTCAGCTGTCTCTGCCCGGAAGCACGACAGGTCGGCCTCCATCTTCGACAGGTACAGGAAACTGTCGGGACCAGCCCAGTCATCCACCAGGCTGGCTATGGTGTGGAAGCCCGGCGTGTGTCCGCCACAGTGTCGCGCCCTGAACCCGCAACAGATGAACATGTAGCTGTGGATGAGCTCGTGCAAGAAAGTCGAGATGAGAAGACGCCGGCTGTACTTCCTGTCCTGCAGTATCGGCGACGACAGCACGATTAAAGTCTCGAATCCCCGCTTGCTGGCACGGCGTAGAGCCGTTGTGCCGATGACGCTGCTGTCGTAGTGCGGACTCGACGAGTGGGACCAGTCCCAGGTGACCCGCTGGCTCAGGCGTCCGTGGAAGAAGATCTCGTTGGCCGCTAGAAAGATGCTCTCTAGGGCCTCGTTGTCCAGAGGGTACGTGGCGGCCGCCGACTTCGGGCTGATGATGTTGCGCAGTACCCGTTCGTGCTTCGAGTCGGGGTTGCGCCGTTTGAAGGTGGTCATGTGCTCGCGGACTCGCTGGGCGGCGGCAGCATCCTCGAGGAGCTCCGTGCTTGCGGACCGGGAGTCAGTGGTGTCATCCGATATCGAGTGCCCCGACGCTGTCCGCTCCATGCCGGCTCCAGCCATGGGATTCGGCTTCGGACGAGCAGCAACGGACCAAAACTCTGGCAAGTCATGGATATCGGGGATCAGCGGCGCCGCATCTTCGGTGTAGAAATGGACATCAAGCGTGAAAGACTCTCGTCTCCGCTTGAGCGGGCGCTCCAAAGGATATGTCTCATCTTCAACGACCTCGCCAAAGTCCTCCTCAATGAAGATGATGCGCCTCTTTCCCACAGCAGGCCGGTCGAACGTAGGCAGGGGAGGTCGGCTACCGACACCACCAACCCCCCGATACGCCATCGAACATGCTCGACGTCGAAAGCGGCAATGAGTGGCGGATGGAGGACGGAATGGGAAGCCCAGGGCGGGGAGGAGACAGGGAAAATGCAGGAGACTCGGCGGGAACAACGGACAGTCACAACATTTAAGATCGCTAGTGAGTGATGTGCGGTGTAGATGAAGCCCCAACAAGGTAATGACTGCATTCGTTTGCAAGGAGATACCACACGCAGAGAACTCGAATGTAAGGAAAATGACTGACGGAGGAGGTGCCCCCTTGGGATGATCACTGTCCAGAGGAAGAAAAGTTCGCCTCACCTCACCATTTCTGTCTGCAGGCCCCGCGGTCGGACAAGAGAACTAATGGGTCCTCTGGGGTACGTGCAAGACCGCAAGTCCCGGAGTAATAAGGGATACAAGAGAGGGAATAACAGGTGGCGCATCTGTCCCACCTGTCCGGCTGTGAGACTGGACTGGAACTGACATGGTTGCAAGGTTGGAGTTCAGATTCCAGGATCTGAGAGGCACTGAAGTCCTCGGACTAGATGCTTGAGGCTGCAGAGCCAGCGGCGGTCTGATATGTGCTACTGCAGACTGTGCATGTTCAAGGTCGACAACTTTCGGCCAGGAACGGCGAGCGATTGGCGGTCATTGGCGGTGAGATGTGGGTGGATGGGGAAGGGTCCCAGATTGTTGGACGCAGCACCTGGATGCGGCTTTTCAGTAGCGCTATCACAGCTTCCCAAGAAGGAGAGGAAAAGACGGGAAAGCCATGTGACATTGCCATCAAGATAGCGAGTTGAAGTTACACGGTGTATATCGCAAGTATCGCTGTTTTGGTATCCTTGTGCCCGTGACAGTGACATAATAATGTCCTCGGAAAAGGAAATGAACCACGAATATCACCCACGGCAAGCAACGGCAGAGGATGGGATCGGCGGTTGCTGGTGGGAGCCGGTCTCTCCGGACTCCGGTAGCCCGACAGGAACTTTGAGACCGATGCTGACGCAATTGAGGCTATCAAGATGGCGCCGGAGCTACGAAGTCCATGGATCCCAGTTGAGAATGGGAGTGAGCCCGATCCAAGGAGAGATGGTGTTGTCTCGGCATGATTTGCTCGAAGTGATGCTTGTGCCCATTGGTTCGCTTCCCGAAACAAAGCGCTGTGATTGGTCGCCTTCCTTTTGCAGCGCGAACTCCGCCCTCCTTCCGTTGAACCACTCCTCTGGACGAGGCGTGCCTTTCGCAGATCCAACTGGACATGCAAAACGCCAACAAAAAGTCCAAAATCACACGAGAGAGCCTGAAGCTGTCAAGTCGACCCGTACGAAGGCCCATGTCATAACGCCTGGGGTCTGTTATTGCATGAAAATTGACAGCGCACACCGGCAGGGACTTTGCAGTACGGCGTCAAGTCACCAGAAAGCCATGATTCCACACTCGAACAGCCTATGCATGGGACCATGAGGGTCCGTCAGCAAAGAATTCGGCATAATCGTAACAAGAAATGTACACATAATGGGTCCAGTCGTCGACGTCTGTCCCTGCAGACCGCTCTATTGGACAACACTCTCGCTGACTTCACGACTCCACAACCACCAGGGTAGCCAATTGTGAGGTGACAATGCGTCCGCGTAACACTGCTCGGTAAGAACGCTTCTTGGGGATGGAGCCTGAACCTAGGAGAGTCACCCAGCTCCAATGCTTCAAGCACTTTTCGGTCCATGCCAGTCGAAGGTCGAGAATCAATGGCTGTCCATATGTCCCGCTCGCAGCTCCCCCAACCACCTGGCCTCCTCTGCATGTTGCAGTAGCGCCTCCCTCAGAGCCTCGTCATACCTTCTCGCCTCTTCGCCCCGCTCATCCCCTTCCTCAAGCTCAAAGAAGTCGTGCGGCATCGTGCCCCTCTTGGTCGTGAACCCGACAGTACCAAGCTTGTCGCCCGTCCAGAACAGCAAGTCGTTGTCGTTCACCTTGGTGCCGCCCTCCGCCCGACCGGTAGGCAGGATCTTCCTCGCCATGTCGTCCCTGTTGAAGATAAGCGCCTCGGAGTCCTCGCCCATCTCGTTGCGCGGGCCCTCGCAGTGGCCGATGCGGCACCGCCGGATCTCGGTGAAGCCGTCGCGCTCGAACCACTTGACGTAGCCTTGCGCGTCCGACACGGCGATGCGCGCTCCGTGGTTGACGACCGACAGCAGCTTGGCACCCGACGCCGTGTACCGGTTCTGGTGGCCCGCAACCTCCATCTTCCCCGACAGGTCGGGTGATGGTGATAGGCCGTAGATCTCAAGCGTGCCCTTACTACTGTACTCGCCGCAGGCTATGAGGGTGCGGCCACCCGGCAGCTTCTTGGACTCGTCAACGTCCTCGACCGACATCTGACCCCTACGTCGGCGTTCCGAGCACAGGCCCGAGAACGGGTATGGCGATGAGGTCATGCTGCAGAGGCTGCCGCCCGAGTGGATGGTGTCCTTAATGGATGGGAAGATGCGCCTGTCGTAGTGCAGAATGCTCGTGAACCGTCCAGCGACGTAGATATCGTCCGACAAGTCCGCCAGAGAACCGGGCTCCTGTAGGTGGAGGATACTGAGTGATCCAGGCTGAGCGAGAGGCGCGTATGGCGGGAGCGGCACATCCGCGAACAGGTTACGGAGGCCTTGCTCGTAGAAGTACTGAGCACCTGTTGAGCCAAAGCCGTCCACCTTCTCGTCGTAGTCCACGGGTGTCGATGGCCGGGACCTATAGTCGTGGAGATGTATTCCCAGACTCGTGGCGATGGTGAGAGGGACCGTGGCGTTGGCTGAAGATAAGGCCGTGATTGACCACGGGAATGACTCGCAGCCGACAACAGACATGGTTTGCAAATCCACATCAACAAGGTCTGAGAGAAATCAGTAAAACTGTACGAGCTAAAGGGTATTGACGCGACTCACGGCTCTGAACAGCAAAGAATGCCCGATGTCGGTGGTTATCCACGCTCACGCACTCGGTCACGCCTGAATCGACACGTTTCGACGCTCGGTTATTGTCGCCCTGCGGTCCATCGACGAACAGCAGTCCCGGTTTGCTCTTGGCAAACACCGAGCCCTTCTTGCCTCTCGTTCCGTTGACGTCCCAGATGCAGATGCCTCCATCATCTAGCGGCGATATTGCCAGCAGCGTGTCGAGACCGGTAACAGCATTCGTGGGATTGTCAGGTCGGTAGAGTGCGACTCCTCGTGCTTCGATATTGGCCCACCTGTCGTTGGCATCTTTTCGCCGCGCAGGCTCAAACCAGTTGACCACCGTCGGCGCGTGGCGATGTATGTATTCGTCGTACCACGAGACGCCCTCGTTAGGATAAGACGGGTCCCAGTTGGCCCTGATCCTTAGCCGCTCTTGGTTCGAGTGTCTGGGGACATCGTCATCCTGATTGGATGTCTCAGAAGCCTGCCCGTCCGATTGGCCTCCGTCCTGATCCGTGGGCTGCGGTTGCACTGCGCCGGGACCAGGCGGTAAATGGGGTTGCAGGTAGTGAATGGCAATCTGGATGGCGGGGTGAGGCGGTTGGTGGTGGGGCTGTGGGTGATGGTGTTGGTGGTGCAGTTGCTGGAGGGCTTGGTGAATGATTCCAGGGGGCAGGCCAGGCGGGAGATTGCCTTGGGCAGCCATCTGCACGAGCATATTGGGAGTTATTTGGTTCGGGTTGAGCGGGGGCTGGTTTGGGGCCTGGGGGACTCCCGCAGCGCCAGCAGCCACGGCATTCGGGGCGGGGTCGACGGCATTGGTGCTGTTGTCGTTGCCGCCTTCGTTATTGTCATTGTCATCGCTATTTCGCAGCCGGGGAAGCCAGACGGAATCGTACATATACGATCCGCGGAAGCAATGCTCCAGCCAGAGAGTGTTGTCGCGGCCGATGGGGAGGAGCCTCTTGCAGACCAACTGCAGCTGGGTGAGGTCCTTCGGTGCCAATGCTACGTACGACACAGTAATCATTAGTACTGATTAGGTCCTGGCTTGGGTTACAGGTCATTGGTCGTTGGTAGAGAAGGCATACACTTAGCTATTTGCAAGAGGAGCTCTGGGGGCAAATCCAGTAGGTTGGCCATGACGACTGGATTGGTGTCGGCCATTTTGGAAGCCATGAGGAAGTGGGGGCCGAGAGCAAAACCAAGGAAGGTATAAGCGATGTGTCGAGGAAGACTGTTGTTAAGCGAATGTGTTGGTCTTGGTTAGGGATAAAGGACTTTGCTCGCCCGCAAACTTTGCCCGAAAATCACAAAGTTTGTTGCACTTCTAGACACTTGTCTACCTTAGACGAGGAGGGAAGATGGATGAGCATTCTGAGGTCAAAGTCGAGGTGGGGTTCGCTTGGACTTCCAGAACCATTAGGCTGGTCTGGCTGTTCGCTACCCCACGGATCCACTTTCACTGCCAGGACAGTTACAGGGTTGACGATAAGCGATAAGTTACCGGCTGACTAGCGCAGCCACCAACTCCACAGAGGAACCTGTCCCAAAGAGGCAATTTCGTTATTCAACGACAACACTCCATTTCTACAACACACAGTGCTCGCATATCAACGCTACGCTTGACTGTAAGGTCCTCGACAACTACATACGTCCCAACAAGTGGCGTATATCTACGTCAGTATATATAACTTGGCTTTCGGAATCTTCCATGATCTAGCTTCCTTGATACGGGAGGCAAGGCTTACAGTCGCACCTTCCTCAAACGAAACAACTATCTCATCTCGCAAGCCTAACGCCCCAACAGTAATCAGACCAATTCCCTCTTCCAAACTCTGACTCTCGAACCTCCATTTTCTTCTCCCATAATAACAACAACCACCATCAACTGACCAGGACACCATGTATGTGTCTTCAGAAAAATCAATCCTCCGAGCATCACTGCCATTCTTCGGTTGTCTCATCTGCAACAATGTCGGAAGTCTCGATTCCGCTTCTGGCACCCATCGACGCCGATGTCTTGTTGTCGAAGGGGCTCGCTGGCCCAGTTACTCGCACAGGCGTACGCCGCCTTCATAAGCGCCGCCTGGATAGTTCAAGCGAGGAGGAAAATGCAACAATCCCTCTCTGCGATGTTATGGGTCCCGATGCGGACATCTACATGGCATATGCTGAGCTTCCTGCCGACATCTTCTCGGAAGCCACTCTACGCCACATCGGATTCGAGGCCAGCGTCGCTGCTCTGTTGTGGCAGCGATGGGTCGATTGGCCCACTGATCCCTCTCAGCCTTCCCGTGAAGTCGATGATGAAATCCAGGGCATGCCCTTCATCGACTTCGCGACTGGCTATGTCAAAGGCCGCCACATCGACGCGGACGGTGAGAGCGACACAGAATGGTTCGATTGTCTAGGTTCCTGTGGAGTGGACCAGGCTACACAACAAGCAATTATGAGTCCAATCTATCGGCGCATACGTCTCACAGAATCGTGCGTGTACTGGATTTGCGACACAATGACGACGCGCTTCGAGACTCTCAAGATGGTCCAGCGAGCGTCACATGAACGAGCCATGGCCATGGCACGTTCTCGGTCCCGACAATCAGCATCGACTTCTCAGGTTGAATCTTCGACAGGTGGACAGTCTCGGTCCGTGTCAGAGACGCAGCGTCAGCAACGGTATATGCAACAGAGCACTGCTCTATCAGCCTCGACACTCGCTGCCCAACATGCACCTGGACATACCGTACTCTACACGGGTCTATCACAGTGGAGGATCCGGGGTACGATCAATACTTTAGCACATACGGTGTTACCAAGGCTGACAACTACGATAGATCTCTTCGACCAGAACAACCGAGTCATACCGGCCCGTATGAAGGAGCTTCGGTCTCCCCCTTTGACAGACTTCTCACGGAACTCAGCTTTCTACTTTGCTATCGACAGGTACATGGCTTTATACTATGCGAACTACGCCAAACATCGAGACGGCGTGGGCTCGGTCGTCATCATCCACATTGCCATCCCGAACTCAGCAACTGAGAGACTTGATGCTACCGAGAGACAAACTCTTTACTGGCCGGATCCGAACTGGAGGGAGGTCGTTTGGAATTCTCGCCGTGGTGACGCCTTACCTCGCAGGCTCTCAAGGTTCGCTGTCGCAACGCTCATAATTGGCACCGTTGCGAGCAAACCTCAGTCCGTCTACAACCGACTGGATTCTCCAGACTTGATCACCGAGAGATTTGTCCTGAAGAACCGAGACGGACGGAATGCCGTTCAGTATGTCTTCTTGGAGCGAGAAGGAGAGGAGTTTCTGAAAGAACATGGTTGTCGAGCATTGACGGTGTTCGGTCTCACCGCAGCGGAGAATGCTGAGTGGGAGGAGAGGGAACGTCTCTCGTCGAACTGAGGTACTATACAACGGGTAACAGGGTGGGATTGGACTCTATGCAACGGCTGATCCGGAGGTCAGAACTGGTGAGTTTCAGAGAAGCCTCCCAAGGGACAGGAGTGGACCTCGTGGCCGGGTAACCCATAGCAGGCGACGGTGAAGTTCGGTACTTGTGGCCGCCGCGGTTGGTACGCGAAATTCGAGGTACCATTCTTGTCAACAGCCCCTGAGACGTGACTAGACCACAAGGACCACAACAATCACCCCCTCCCAAACCCCAAGCACTCCTTCACCACCACCAAGACGCGACTGACGCTCGGACCACCTGCACACCAAAGTGTCAACCAGCTGCTCCCCTCCAAACTCTTGGAATACTTTATCCATTACAGTTTCTCATCCTCTTCGTATCAAACCTTGCCTCCTTCGCAACACCCCCAACCTCGCTCTTCCCAAGCATCTTTCTGAGAACTGTTACCAAGCAGCAATACCCTCCATCTTCACAAGTATTCCCACCTGGTACCTCCATCGAGACGTTGCTTTTTCAGTCTCTTGCGATCATTGATATTCCGGCCCGTCTTGTTGTGCTCTTTCTTCGGAATGAGTGACGCGTCGGGCAAGGAATCAACAGTCTTTAGGCCTTCCCAAAGGCACCTTGAGCAGTATCACCAAAGCTGCTTGCCCAGAGGAGTCTTCCTTTGCCTTCAAGCTAGTGAGTCTCCAGAGCGGCAATACCAAGCTGTCGTCGCGTTCCCTCTTGCGAGCATCTCGCAAGGTACGTTCACCATCCTCGTAACTCCCTTCTACCCCGCGAAGTCCATCTTCCCCAAGCAACCCTCTCGAAGCCCAGTTCCCCCTCCCCATTTCACTCCTCCTTAGCTTGACACCGGTGCGAGATCGAGATCACTCCATCAGTATCTCGCGTCGGACACGTGATCACTGTTGGAAGACGCCTCAAATCCCTCTTTCGAGAACCTCTCACCTTTGAGCGAGTTTTTTGCCGTCTTTCCATCTTTGAAAGTCGGCTTCCTCTGTTCCCACATGGATCAGTTCATCGAGCCGACATTGATCGTCTGACTCTCGCCTAGTTCTCAGTGCACTGACACTCATCAGAAGCAACTAGCCGTAACCTGAGCCCAGAGGTATCCCTCTTCTGCCAGAGTTGAATACAGCCACCAGCCACCCATTTGCCAGTTAGCCTCTTGACAGTTATGGACTATCAAGTAGCTCTTCGGGCCTTGGCCTTGGTTTGGAATCAGTCAACTCGCAGCGACAAGGGACCAGCTTGTCACGCCAGCAACAAGAGATCAAGGCTTCCTTGCAATTCAAATTCGTCTTCGACTATTCGCGTCTTTGATCATACAATCAGAGGTGACTTCATCCATCTTAGCTGGTCTTGTGTTGTCGTCGCAAGAACAGGCCGATCATCGGGGTAAGTGGCCATCATCATCCTTGTTGCGTTCCCAAGTGTCATCTTTCCTGGCTGTCGAAGCTTATAAACCGAGACTGACCATTACTGTGAGGGATCAGATAGTCTTTGACCAGTACCTATTCTCTTTCATCATATCAGGTTAGTATCTTTCTCACATTGGCCCCTCTGTACACATACCTAGACTCATGTGAATGTTGACTAACATGGCCGCAGAGCAACCATGTCTAGTCCCCAGGGAGGTAGTGAACAGGGCGGCAGCGGCTCAGCTTCCGGTCGCCGCTCAATCACACCTGCGGCTCGGTTTGCAAACCTAGAGACCGCACATCGCATCATCACCGGTTCCACCAGGAGCGGAATTACCCCTCATGAGTATCTTCCGGACCCGAGTGTCCACGAGGACGACGATGATGCTGCTGGGGACGGTGATCATGACAGCACGGGACTCGAGGAGAGGCAGCAACAGGAGCAAGAATGGTTCGACGATACATACCTCGCCCTCTTAGCGGGCGATGAGCCACCATCCGGAGAAGAGATCCCTATCTCTGCCGGTGAGACGGACTGCGAGGAGCGCAACACAGCCCAGCATGCTTTCCAGTCTCCCAACGACAACAGCCAGGATACTGTCGGGCACATATTCGACCAGTATGCCCCTTCGGAGACGCATGAGACGGTCACATCCAGCGGATTCAACCCTGCCCTTGCATCGGTCAATGCTTCTGCCAGCAACAGGTCGGCCAGCATTTACCGAGCCGCACCCGAGCAGATCCGGCGAGAGGGCGCTTCTGGTCGACTCGGATTCCGAGAGCAGCGTCAGGTTTCGGACGACGAGACTCTGAGCGAAAACTTCAATGTCGGGCGTCAGGGTGCACAAATGCGGGCTATCAGCGACAACGATGGACCTTCGCTTCCCTTGCCAGTTGATCCCCCGCCGCACCTAGCTCAGGGAGACAACCCGGCCTTCCCCGACCCGTCCGTGTCATCAGTTACAAACAGCCAGGCCCTGTTGCAGGGCGGTCTCTCGTCACCACCTATCCGCCGCACATATCAGCCTAGCCAGCGTGCCAACCGGTACAACATCCCGTCCATCCCACCGCCAGTGCCTCGCCGCAGCTCCCGTCGCGAGCAGCCTCGCAGCCACACCTTAGCCGGGGATCCTCGCTTTGCTGCTCTGTTCGGAACCGATCGCCGACCCCGTCCTCGGTATAACATCGATGATGATTCGCAGTGGGCCGGACCTGGCCCTGCGGTCATTTTTGGTGTCATGGAATACTTCCCGGAGGCCAGATCTCGCTTGACTTCCAATCCGCAAGGGTCACTGCTCACTGTTGCACGGGAGGGAGTATCTGCCTCCACCAGTCGGAGTGCCAGCGCAGTGCCGGAGTCATCCGGTTCTTCTTCGCGAGATCCATTCATGTACGATGGGATGTTTCTTGCACCGGAACAGGAGCGTATAGTGACCTCGCGGCTGAGGACCATGACTGAGAATGCCACTGTCTTCTCACAGAGTCCGGTCAACAGCCCGGACAGGGTTGGCGACGTCCAGGATGTACCCCTCAATGGGACTGCAACGACCCCATCGCGTGCTCCTGCGCCCCGTCACCGACAGCCTTCGCTCACGTCTGAGGGAGATCGCCGACTGATTATCAGTGATGCCCGCCAACGGGACAGGTCAATGGCTCTTGGGAGGTGCAATTGTGAACTTCCCCATTATCGATGCCGCCTGTGCCGTGAGGAGGACAGATTCCAGGACGAGCGCCGCAGCCAAGAGAACGAGGGTCGCAGGCAACAAGACATTGGTCCCTATCCGCCGTCCCCTTCCTATCGTATGGTCAACCGCGGAGTGCGGGTTGCCGGTGAAGCAGCTCGCGAACCGACGTTCTACATACAAAACTCGGAGGAGCTGTACTCGTCCACTGAGCGGATTATCGCCAGACCTGCCCATCAGGCTGGGACATCCCCCCCAATGCCTACACGTGCACTGCAACGAAGCGACTTCACCACCTTTCGGCCTGAGCCACGTGTCCACCGCATCAATGGACGTGACGGAAACTCTTTCGATGTCCCTGGTCACGGTCAACTTCGCCATCGTCGACCAACCCTCGACTCATACCAGTCCCAGCCAGCTCGTCTTCTGGGCCAGAGTGGCAGCAGCAGGTCTCGATACGAATTCAGAGATTCCGTCTACGACGGACCGGAGTACGCGGCACAGCAGCAGCCCAGCCGGCAACCTCGCCGCACCGAGAATTGGCGTTCCTTGACCAACCCCCACAACCAGACCATTACCTCGCAGAGCACCGAGTTCGACCGGCGCGCCACCAACGACGACATCACCAACATGGAGCGCCGCAACGACACCATGTCGTCAGCCTATTCGAACGACCCCGACTCGCCCACCATGTTTGGCCAATTCACCTTCCCTCTGCTTCCCCTGGACGAAGCCCGCCGCCGCCAGGCCGAGGCTCGCTCGCGCGGAGACGTCGACCAGACCTTCCTCTCGACCAGCACCGCGACCCGTCGCAACCCCATCACCTCCTCGGCCGGCACCACCAACACCACCCACAGCGGGCGCTTCTCGGCCTTCGTCGCCCAAGCCGCCGGCCGAGCCC
The DNA here is from genome assembly GCA_030052785.1 of Coniochaeta hoffmannii. NCBI lineage: Eukaryota > Fungi > Ascomycota > Sordariomycetes > Coniochaetales > Coniochaetaceae > Coniochaeta > Coniochaeta hoffmannii. The sequence goes on from JANBVN010000268.1 coordinate 30,079, forward strand.
AGCAGCGCGCCGCCTCCCTCCTGCCCGGCCGCCGCCGCAACCACCGCC
>JANBVN010000269.1:0-30080 GCA_030052785.1 Coniochaeta hoffmannii
GGGGGGGCAGTCCCAGGCTTCTGTCAAAAACAACATCAATCAACAACCACGTTCATTATCATGATTCTATATAGGGGAAGTCTACTGTGGTATGCTAGACCATGTTTACGTAATCCGTTAGCACCTCCTGCTCCTGCCTCTTGGCGGAGATCGTCCCGTGTGCCGCCACAATTCCCATGCAGGTCGGACCCCGGCCTCCGATCGCGGGGCGGATTCGGGCAATGGACGGCGCAAGCGATTAAAAGTCCAGACAACTTCAGCTACCGCTGCGTGAGTCACCCGACCAAGTACTTACATGCATACCCCTTTCCGCTTGAACTGCATTGACGGACCTTTGCATTGTTTCAAATCTCATTTTGATAGACGACGTACAGCACTTTAACAAATATGGCGTCCCAATTACCCGTCAAGAACTGCGGTATGTGCAGCTTTCGCCCCTCAGGCCACCACCGTTGATTACATGTCGCCCCGGTCCCTTGCCCGCGGCCGATCGTCTCGTTATTGTACTAACACCGCGCAGGCGTCCTAGGCTGCACAGGCTCAGTAGGCCAGCGCTTCATCCTCCTCCTCCAACAACACCCCTCCCTCAAGCTCGTCGCCGTCGGCGCCTCGTCCCGGTCCGCGGGCAAGAAATACCGCGACGCCGTGAAATGGAAGCAGGCCGCGCCCATATCCCCGGAAGTCGGCGACCTCGTCGTCCGGGAATGCAAGGCGTCCCTCTTTAGCGATTGCGACATCGTCTTCAGCGGGCTGGACTCGGACGTCGCCGGCGACATCGAGCGGGAGTTCCAGTCGGCCAACCTCGCCGTGTTCTCCAACGCCAAGAACTACCGCCGCGACCCGCTCGTCCCCCTCGTCGTGCCGACGGTCAACCTGTCGCACCTGGGCCTGATCCCGCACCAGAGGAAGACGCTGGGGTTGGAGAAGGGGTTTCTGGTGTGCAACAGCAACTGCGCCGTCATCGGCCTGGTCATACCGTTCGCGGCGCTGCAGAAGAGGTTCGGCCCCATCGACACCGTGTCGGTCGTCACGATGCAGGCCGTCTCGGGCGCGGGCTACCCGGGCGTGAGCAGCATGGACATCATGGACAACGTCGTGCCCTTCATCTCGGGCGAGGAGGACAAGCTCGAGACGGAGGCGAGGAAGATCCTGGGGGGCATCAACGCGGAGGCCACGGCCTTCGAGGAGCAGAGCGGGTTGAGGGTGTCGGCGGCGTGCAACCGTGTCCCGGTGTTGGACGGTCACACGGCCTGTGTCTCGCTCAGGTTCGTGCAGAGGCCGCCTCCTTCGGCCGAGGAGGTGAAGCGGGCTATGCGCGAATATGTGTCTGAGGCGCAGGAGCTTGGGTGTCCCTCTGCGCCTCGGCCTCCTGTTGTCGTGTTTGACGAGGCCGATAGGCCGCAGCCGAGGTTGGACAGGGACCTGTCGCGCGGTTACGCTGTTAGTGTCGGGCGTGTGAGAGAGGACGAGGCCGGTATCTTCGATATCAAGTTTGTTGCGTTGAGCCACAACAGTAAGTGTCGCCCCTAAGCTGCAAAGAGTCTGGAACCGACAGCTAACGCTTTGTCAACTAGCCGTCATCGGAGCTGCTGGCTCATCGATACTCAACGCCGAAGCAGCAGTATTGAAGGGATATGTTTGAGCGACAGACCTCTCTGGAATGGAAACGTCATATAATCTGGGGTTGCGGAGTTTTTGCATCCGGCAGGTGTCCAAAAGTCTTTTTAGGTCGACATCACAAACTCAGTGGTCATGACATAATAATACTATGACCACCATCAGCTCACTCCTCCAGCTCCGTGTTGTCTGTTCAATGAACCATGATGTATGTGCTAATCCAAGATGCGGCTCTCCTGCAGAGACGTGAGTACAGCAGTTTACGGTATGTACAATTTGGGTATCCGTTACTACTCTCTGTGGCATCGTGATGTTACATTCTCCATGTCTAGGTTTCGGACCATTCCACACCGAGATCTGTCTTCGAACATCCCGATCTCATTCTGTGTTTAGGAACAACGTTGGAAGAAGCTTCCGCCATGCGGGCCAATTTGCAAGCAGAAACCTGGTTTCTAGGTGTCCTCGCTTCTACCACCCCGGTCGCATGCTCGGGGGCGTTGTAGCAGATATACATCACTCATCAGTTCATCGGCTGTTCTTCCCCGGATCCCGGCATAGTAATTGTATCTGTTGCGGCCCAGTTGGCTACACAAAGGGCAGTCTTCAGACTCGACTGTCTCAGTCCTGCGGACGGTTGCATCCATGACGATCCGACTTGGCCATATCCTGGATTGGGACGCGGCCATGACAGGCAGGAACCCGATATCTGAAGGGATTGCGGGGTAAGTCTAGACGCTCCAGAGGTCAAGAGGCAGGTTCCTACCGTGGTGATGATTTGCTTGAGGTAATCCGCATATGGAAGGGAGACCTGTCTTCCGTGTGCAACAACGGCGTGGAGGTGTGTTGGCAACCCAGTATAAAATGTTCCTGAACCCCAAGTCTACCTCGACGTGGGCATGGCATAGAAACAAAGGACCTCTAAACCACTCTATCAACTCTACCCCAACGCCCCAAACCCAACCATAGCAAAACATGAAGTTCCTTTCCATCCACCTCCTCGCCGCCGTCGGCTCCGTCGCAGCCCTAAGCGGCAAGGCAACGACAACCGTAGGCGCTCCGTTCCCCCCTCTCATCCATGTCTCTCTAAGCACTAACACCTACGTCCTCTCCTCCCAGCGCTACTACGACGGCCAAAAGGGTGCCTGCGGCTGCGGCCCGGCGTCGGGCAACTCGGCCTTCTCCTGGCAGGCGGGGATCGGGTCGGGCGTGTACACGGCGGCCGCGTCCCCTGCCATCTTCGGCGGGTCGAGCACGTGGTGCGGCAGCGGGTGCGGGACCTGCTTTCGGCTCACCTCGACGGGGTCAGCGCCGTGCAGCGGGTGTGGTACTGGTGGGGCTTCGGGCCAGAGTATTGTGGTTATGGTGACGAATCTGTGTCCCCATGCTGGGAATGAGCAGTGGTGCCCTAATGCTGGGTGAGTGATTGATCGGGGCTTGGAGGGGGAATGGGAACAGTTGCTAACGGTGTGGGACTGGCAGGTCGACGAACAACTATGGCTACCAGTATCACTTCGATATCCAGGCCACGAGTCCCGTGCTTGGGGACAACCCTGTAGTCAACTTTGAGCAGGTTTCGTGTCCCAGCCAAGCCCTGACGGATTATAAGCAGTGCCAATGCGCCACGTAAGAAGCTTCGCCCGGGAAGACATGACGAGAGACCGGAGGACAGGCATGGTGCAGGGCTAGGTTGTCTCAAAGACCATTAGACGAGACTTGAATGTACAAGAATCGTGCCCCTTGGGACAATCCAATACGTCGATAGTACCTGATCTGTAGTCAACATGTCAAGCAAACCAACCCTCCGCCAGCCGGCACCCAAAAAGTCCCATTGTTGTACTCGTCATGCGCCTCGACCCTCAAGGCGACTCACTACTCTATCCTGCCAGTCAATCAGTACGGCTGCGCCGAACCACCACCCTGCAACTCAACCATCTTGCCCTCGAGGTACTTGTTGAGCACGTGTGAACCGTTGTAATGGACAACGACGCCCGCCTCGGCGACAAAGACGTTGGAGAGATCACCTTGCGCGGATGCCAGGGCCTGGACCCATGACTCCTTGGTGACATTCCACCTGGACGTGTTGTCGATGAGGAGGTTGACTGGAGACGACCCAGAGATGCTGCTTGAATTGCTGCTCGTGATCGCTCCGGCCCAGGTAGTGTAGCTGCTGAGTTTCCAAGTGAGGAAGGCCGGATCCTATGCTTGGATATCCCCGGTGATTGTCGACTCAGAGACCAGCACCATGGCTCGAAAAGGGTTGCAGTCACCGGCCTGCGCGGCGCCGCTGCATGCAACTTGAAGGAGGACGTTCGAAGCGGAAGGTATCAGCTCAGAACGATAGAATATGGCGTCGATGTCCTTGAGCGTGAAGAGGAGAACAGCATGGCTGGGATTTGTTGCCGTGAGCGAAGATGATGTGACGCGGAGCACCGTATCGTTGAGCAGGCTAGAACCCAGCTTGGTGCTGGTCATCACCGGTCCGTCTGCAATGAAGGTGGTGTTGGTGAACGCCGCCAGCCAAGTATTGCCAGAGAGGACAACGGCGGGACCCTTCTCCGAAATCCCAATGACGTGTTGACTGTGAATCTGGCCCAGAGCGTCGCCGCCACCGAGCGAGCAAAAGATGCAGCTCTGCTGACCACGCGAGTGCGCAACAGACTCGTGGATTGTGATTTCTCCGCCGTCGGCCACGAAGGCACAGATTCCTATCGAGTCAGAAGAGTACTCGACGAGATCTGCGAGCAGGACTGCCTCGCGCTCGGCTACCAAGCCAAAGGCCATGGTGGAGTTCTTGTTCTCGATGGACACCTCGGTCAGATGGACAGTCGTATTCAGGCCATGAGACCACACCCCGACTTGGCGGTCGCCAAAAGTCGATATGGCGCCGTGGTCAAAGTTGAAGGTCGACTGGTTCACCTGCAGAGGTATCGTCAGCATGTCGTCTTCTGGGCGACGCGAGAGACTCCATGGTATGACTTACGACGCAGACGGCAGCACTGCCGTAGATGGACGAGAGTTGGGGCTGTCCGGTGTAGACTGGCTTGGTCAGGTTGGAGTCCAGAAGAGAGAGTATCGAAGAGTCGTTGAGGAGAAAGCCGCAAGTGTCGGTGGTGTCCATGAGGTAGTCCCGATGGCTCAGATCTTCCGTGGCGTCCGATACATTGACATTGGCGTAGACACGCTCCCCAGTGACTAGACAGAGCTCCTGTCAGCAATTGTCCCTCACTAACAGGAGTGTCCGTTACTAGACATGAAGACGAACTCTGAGTAAAGGAGATTCCTGATGGGTCAGAACAGGAAGCCTGTTCTTGAGATGAGGAATCCGGTGTCTCCTGAAGCTGGACGGCACCTGACTGGGTGAAAGCGAGGGCCAGCGCCCTTGCGATGCTGTGACACTTCATCTTGCAGAGACGGTGGGATCGAAGAATCTGCAATGTAACAAAGTTTGGATAATCGAGCAGAGTGTAGCAATGGAGCAATCCAAAAAAGCCGGTGTAGTGATGGAAAGTGTTTATTTTTGGTACGAAGAGAAAAGGGCCGGACGAGAAGAAAAAGCAGATATTTAAGCACCTCAGACCAGTCCTGTTCAAGCCTGCCGGGAGCCCAGTTTGTGCAAGTACACATGGGGAGGTCGATGTCAGTTGCTTGAGATGCGAAAGGAGTCCTGCCCCTCGACGTGATGCTCTTTCTCGGGCTGTGCCTGGCACCTACCTTCCCGAGGGGTTTGGGTTCCTAGACGGGCAAGCAGCCAGGAACGTTACAAGAGCCTGGCAGACAGCTTCACCGTCGTAGGAGTACCTTAATGTACCTGAGCACGCAGGCAGCGTCCAAGTTGCGCCGTCGTGACATCCAAGGCTGAGAAAGAAGTTCCAATGGCAGGAGGTCATCCGAGTGCCTCGAAGACCTCGCAGGCTAATGTACCCAGCGACCAAGGAGGACCAGCACGGCTCCCTCATAAGCCGGATGACAAGAGAGACGTGAACGAGTCGCACTGCTTCTTTTCACGCAGCGATAAGTACTTGCATATCATCGTCTTAGCCAGGAAAAGTGCTTCGACACCGTGATCTATGAGCGCCAGCAGGTCGCTCCCATGATACCGCTTTTGCCATCCATGGATAAATCAGAAATAAGACGAAGCAACTAAGGTACCTTAGGTACTTCACCAGTTAACTAGAAACTGTTTGAAGTCGCGCCGGCAACTACCTCATTTCTGTTCTCGAAGACAGACCCCATCTGTCGAAGAACTTAGTAAGTAGCAACCGAGGGGCAACCTAGGTATAGCTTCCCTTCCAGATCGACACTGAGTCGCAGTTTAGCAAGGTCTATTGACTGATAGCATATCAGCGGTTCTTCAATCCGGGCCTTACAATACTTTCAGCAGTAGTATACTTTAGCTGCAAGCCGAAATCCCCTTCAGTGAAGACATCGTGTAATTACTTTGGGGAGCGCCGATATCGTCACTCTTGCAGGCTCCCATTGCACCCGGAATGGGGCTAGCGTCTTGGCCACATCTTATCTGATCATCTGATTAGATCAGTCTTATCGGCTTATCGGCTAACCGATGAGCTCACCTCAATAACAGCCCATTGCCCAGCACGCCGAGCCCCGTTCATCCCCTCACAGGAATCGATGCCCGCAAATGTTACTCCGTGGATGCGGTATAAATGTTTGCTCTGGTACTGAGGTAGTTAGACAATCTCCTAAAACTCAAATCCGTTGCAAGTCACTCCCACCATGCGGTCTTTAAGCCTTGCCTCCCTCCTGTGCAGCTGCAGCGCAGCCACAGCAGCCATGCTGCCTTCTCACCCCGCTTCCGCCGGCGAGACCACTTCGCTCCGAATTCCCACATCGTACGAATCTGCCGTGCTCGGACGGCGCATCCTCGCCCTCACACCCATTGGGACCCTAGCCACGGTCTTCCCTGAGGACGCCGACACCAACGAGCACCGCCCCTCCGGCCTGGGCGGGACGCCGCTTGCCCTGATGGACTACATAGCCGACTGCGGCGACGTCGGCGACCCGACCCTCCTGGCCCTCAACATCGAGACGCACTTCCGCAACGTCCGCGCGGGCAGCAACATCTCCCTCGCCGTGCGCTGGACCCCGCCCTACCCTCCCGAGAAGCGCATCAAGAGCAGCAGCGGCGTCCGCTCCCTCCTCCAATCCGTCATCTCCCACATCGGCTTCTCCTCGCCTCAAGACGACGACGACAATGACGAGGCCGAATCCCTCTCCCCCCACGAGTCCGAGTCCTACAGCGCCGCCAACCTGCCCCGCTTCAACCTCCTCGGCTACATCGCGCCCATCCCGGACTCGGACGACCGCTCCGATCCGGACGGCGTCGGCGCCAGGCTGGCTGCTTGCTATACGTCGGCCCATCCGGACGCGAAGTACTGGCTCCCTGGCAACAGGATACACGAGGCGCACTTCGTAAGGCTGGTCGTCACGCACGTGTACTGGGTTGGCGGGTTCGGGGACAGGGCGTATATCGGCTGGATCCCGGTCGAGGAGTGGAGGAACGTGACGAGGGAGGAGTGGGAGGGTGTGAGACTGCCCGGCGAGAAGAAGGGCTGGAAGGAGTGGACTGTCGGGTACAGCTCTGTGGAGGACGAGCTGTAGTTTGACGGATGGGAAAGGGTGTTGGTAGTGGAACTGATACTGAAGTCATCGGTGTGCTGAAGGAGGCAGGCGAGAATGTACGGTATTTAGCTTGCTGGACCCTTGATCTTGTAGGGGGAGATCTTTGCGCGCTCCGTAGTTACGAACTGTCGTATATACGTATTCTGAATACATCATCGTATCTCGCAGCATGAAGAACCCTAACCCTTCATCTAATCGTGTGGGGCGGTCGGAGGGAGCTCCAAGCTGTCAGTCGTTACCTTTCAAACGCGACATTGCTCTCGCCAGACGCGACAACTGCCAGCACCCACGGAACTCGAAGCTATAGTCACATCCACTCAGTCATGGCAGACTCCATCATCGTAAGTCTCCTCAGCGTCTCAGAGTCGGCATGGCAAGTTTTAATGTCCACAACGCAGGGCAGTGGAGCGGACGCGCTGGAGGAGACGTTGGGCCGCCTTAACAAGAAGTCCGGCGTGAAGGCCACCATCGTGCTCGACCGCACCACAGGCGCCATTCTCAAGACGAGCGGCCAGATCTCTTCCATACGGACATCCAAGAACCCAGGCGGCTCATCCTCAGCTCTGCCTACCCAGACCGCCGGTTCGTTCGCGACCGAATCAAACGCGCAGGGCGGCGATTCACCGGCCGTGGAGGAGCTTGCGGGCATGGTGTGGAACTTTGTCAACAACGCGGGCGATCTGATACACGATCTGGACACAGAGGTGCGTCGCTTTGGCGAGAGCAACAGTAAGCGCCCCAATTTCGCGGACCGAGATGCTAACACGGTCGTATTGTTAGGATGAGCTCAAACTGCTGCGTCTACGGAGCAAAAGACAGGAGCTGGTTATCGTGCCCGACACCAAATACCTCCTGGTTGTGGTGCACGATACTCCTCCAGCCTGAGAAGCGGAAATCCTGAGATTGCACCATCTCAGCCTCACGAGCAGAAGCTAGGTCTATGTCGCAACTTTGTTGCAAGCATGTGATTTGCTCCGGACCCTTTCAAGGCGGTGGGTTGCGGACAAACGGGCAATTTTGAAACCTGAAACAAGGCCAGCAAGTCACGGGTCGATTTCACGGCGGCGTATAACAACTCTTTAACCACTCCCACTTGATCCCCAATAGCATTGCGGAATATACTCCCCCCTCCCGCATCTGACGAGCAAGGTACGGGTACCTCTCCGCCCAACATGCAGAAAGACGACACGACTTGGGCCCGTCCTCAAATGCTCATTCGATGCTCTGTAGAACTGACGATGGGCGCAGCTAGCTACTCTTCTTTTCCAAGATACTGGCGCATGAATGCGCGCTAGCTGGATCCCTGTTGAAGAAGAGGAGTGAGTGGGCTTGTGGCGCAGGTGGGTTGCAGAACACCAGCAAACCCGCCCCAAAACATGGAAACGATGACCGCACCCGCAGGTTTTCTGCACTGCCTGGGCCACAGTTCGATTGGGCCAGAAGGGGTGGTGCTGTCATGGTGTAAGTGGCTTCTGGCCAGGCATGTTGCGGCGGGCAGGCTTTTTGTACTGTACTTACTTTTCGGCCTTGCCTTACGGTAGACTTAGTGTAGCTGATAGACCTGAGACAGCGAGCAAGGCACCGTCTGATTCAGCCAAGATTAGGATTACGTGCATCTTTAAAAGATGCACGATATATCTCCAATGTCGCCCCGTGTTTCATTTGTTTTCTTTCCTAACCTTGCCATCGTCTAACTTTATTTTATTTTCCCCTTGGGCTTCTCGACGCCGCTAATGTTGTTGTCAACTTGGGTTCTTGGGGATCTGCAATGATACCTGGCGTTACAGTAACATCATAGGCTTGCGGCACCGCCACAGCAGCCACCGGGCGTCGTCGTTCCAGTCCACCTCTCCTGATCTTATGCACCCAAAACCGTTGGCCAAGGGGCAATTCAGACTTGGGCAATGCCGTCGTTCTCGCTGCTGAAAAGAATCGGTCGGGAACTCTCCAACAGCCAGCAGTCGAGGTCACAGCAGCAACAGCCTCGAGGCGGCCAAGAGGAGGATTGCGGCGAAGACTCCGCGGAAGGACCGCCTCCAATCCCGCAACAACAATTCGAAAATGGCAGCGCAAGATCATCGGTCAGGCCGTCTCCGGCCACCGGTGACGGTTCGGCTGTGGCTGAGGACTCGGATCACGACAGCGGCATCGGCGGGGTCGGCGGCAACGGCGGTGGGACCGTCACCCCGGCGGTCGGCAATGGCAAGGTGAGCAAGGAGCGAAGGAACTCGAAGCGAGATCTGCTGCTGCGAATGATCGGGAAGCCGCCATTGACCCCTCTGCGGGGAAGGACGCAGTCGCAGCCCCCGACACCGCAGCGGAGCACAACCTTTGCTGTAAGTCAGCATCTTGTCCATTTACTTCGCAGATCACACAGCTTTATTATCTCGTTTTGAAGCCACATTCCCATTGCAGCGCAGGGCGGACAAGTCGCAAGTGACCAGTGTCACTGTGTCGGTACCTGCCGTCGACCCGCCCGTATCTCGCATGCCAGTGAAGCTTGGGTCTTGGCCATGAGGCCATCTTGAGGTACAGGCCCCTCTTCCGCGGACCTCCTTCCCCGCGCATGATCAGCATCTAGACCTAGGCTCGTTGCGGTCGTGTGTTCCTTGCATCACTCGTATGAGCAAAGTCTGTCCGAAAGCCATCAATTGGAGCAAATAACTTCTCGTACACACTACACTGATCCAATTGATTTTTTTTTCTCTGGCCCGCGCTGCCTCATGTGTTGCGCCTCCTTGTTGTCTGCTTACTGAGGTCCCTTCGATACCCTGCCTTGATCTCCTCAGCCCAAATGACGTCGGGTACCTGACTGCTCCGTCCAAGGAATCACAACATCTAACCCGATAAATAAACAGTACTCGCCTGCTTCCACGCCCGCAAACACCCGACAAGGCCCTCTCTCCCCGCGCTCCCCTATAAATCCCAACAAACCTCTCCCCTCTCCTCCACCCCCGGGAAGCGAGCAAGCCAGAGACCCTCCACCCAAGATCAAGCCCGTCCTGAAGCTGGAGCGCATCATGGCGGCCCTAACCGAATCCGAGATCGAGAAGCTATTCTCCGGCGCGCCGCAGTACTTCGCCCGCTCCGAGGGGCACTACACGGGCGCGCCGCACCCGTCGGTCGCCTTCCCCTGGGACGAGCACCTGGAGATCAGGGATCTCACGGACCACACCCAGATCGAGGACCGGGCGTGGAGCTGCGTCACGGCGTGGCCGCACATCACCCGGGATGTGCAGCCGGACAGGTCGTCGGCGCAGAAGATGACGGCTGCCAAGAGACGGGCACATTTCTACCCGCGCTGTCGGGAGAGGCCGAGCATGCTCAGCATGGCGGGGCTGGAGAAGGGCAGTGTGGGGTACCAGGCTGCCCTGGAGCTGGGTGTGTCCGACGCCCTGCAGGAGGAGCAGTATGGGTTCGAGACTCTGGGGTCCAAGTCGCCTGTCATCGTCGAGCAGCGCCAGAGGATGCTCACTTCGAGGGACGGGTTGCGACATCTAGATGACCACGCCATGTTGGAGCAGCTGATCAAGTGTGGCAAGCGGTATAGCGAGCGACATCTCGGGACTCGCAGGGAGTCAAGCGAGCTCTACAACGAACTGTTTCTGCACGTCCTGCACCCTCCGATCAAGGTTCTTGACCACCAGAACCCGTACAGTCTGTCTGTGCAGATACAGGCAATTGTCAAGGTTCTGGCCGCACCCAACATGTGGATCGACTTTTCTCACGTAGAGTGGAGAATAAGGCTGGGCCAGCTGCTGTGGGGAGCCGAAAACGAGATGGAGACGGCGGATACAGCGTCCATCAGGAGCGCTGGTTCGGCGGTTGAGCTGCACGAGGAGAGGTACTGGCTGCTGTTGCAGATCCTGCTTGCTTCAGAGCTCCTCATACGGCTGGACGCTATCACCGAGGGGGAGGAGCTGGGAATAGAGAGCATCAAGCCCTCGGAGGTGCACAAGTTCGAGAAGGAGGCCACCCGGTCTGTCAAGTGGTCACTGCATCTGGCGCGCGCATGGCTCGAGAACATCGAAGTCGTCAGGGCGGAGAAGCAGCACCTGCAGGACCAGGAGAAGCCGGTTGGATGGCTGACGACATTGACGAAGCGGCTGTCTGTGTCTCACGAATCGAACCATTCGAACTACCATTTCATGCACCGCGCGGCCCCGACTTACGTCTACGCCATCAAGGGAAGACACTGTGAGCGTCAGGTTGACGGGCTGAAGCACTTTGCCAGACAGCTGAAGTGGCCCGACATTGATTCCTATGCGACCAGGATCTCGGAGAGCTGTCGGGCACTGGCTGATGGCACACCGTTGAGCACACCTTTGGCTACGCCGGCTAGTCGCACTAGCCATCGCTCATCGTACTTTGGAGATGCCAAGGCGGCGGAATCGAGTGCTAAACCGCAAAGCCCTGCGCGACGGAGGCAGATTCAGGCCGCTCTCAATCCTTCGGGATGGCTATCGAAGAGCTATGTGTCAGGTCTAGTGCTCCCGGGCGAGGCGCTGTGTCATTTGTTGATGTCGACTCTGCTCGAAAATGATCATGAGGCCATGGCAAGGTTAGGCCCGATGGCCAACCTGTGTGGTGGGTTCATCTACGCTGGCAAGAGCTTCTGGAGTACTGCTTGCGTCGTTGGGCGTGTCCTCGCAGCTGGAAAGGGCTCGGCTGAGTGCATGGGCTGGATCTCGAGCGATATCACGCCGCAGAATCTAGGGGACGGCTGGGTGAACATTGAGGTGGACCCAGTGCCAGGTAAGTCACGACGGACGAACGGATACACGCGAAGCTGTACTGACAACCTGTGTAGAAGACGCCGAGCACATCAATAAGAAAGCCCGCCTGTGGTTCAAAATCGACATTGAGCGGGAATCCTACGTGCTCGGAGACGGGGATCCGTCTATGGTCCTGCCGGCTGACTTCATCATCCCATACGAAAACATCTACACCAAACCTCCGCCAACCCTTTGGATCAACCTCAAGTCTATCAACCTCTATGCACCCGTCGACTCGGTCCACACCACGCCAACAGAAGAAACGCCAACGCCCTTCTCAGAAGTCACCGACGCCACCAGCGCCACTAAACCTGCCGAAATACACACCTACCCGGCATCCATCACCTTCAGCGTAACCAGTGAGGACCACTCCGGATCCACCTCGGAGCAGGAGCACACCTTGACCCTCGCCAAAGACGTCTACTTCGTCACAGCGCACCCCTGCGTACCCTCCCAGCATGTGAGATTCATGAAGTCGCCCACAAGTCCCACGATCCAACAGGTCGATCTTTCGGGGCACAGCGCCGGCGGCGGCAAGACGGCCAGCGTGATCGGTACGTCTCCCCATACATTGCCATCGGGCATCTCCCCCACACTTGACTAATGGTAGTTTGTTGCAGGCCACCCCCTCCACAAATACTACACCTACCTCCCCATCCACCTCTCCACGCTCCTCTCCCAGCCCGCCTCGACCACCCTCGAGTCCCTCCTCTCCTCCTACCCCTCCACCGCGCACCGGCCCTCCCTCACCCCGGCCACGAACCAGTCCGCCAGGGTCCTGGTCATAGACTGCATCACCAACTTCACCTCCCTCCCCCAAGAACACGAGATCCCGCTCTCGCCGACCGTCTCCCGCACCAGCAGCCTGTCGTCGGAGGCGCCGCCCGTCACGCCGGTGGGGACCACGCCGGGCTTCGAGACGGCCGGGAAGAAGATGCACCACGAGACACGGCGGCGGCAGTTCGGCTCCGATATGGAGGTCCTAGTCAGGGCCGTGTGTGCGGAGAAGGGGTGGAACGCGGTCGTGTCCAGGCGGAGGAGGGGGTGTCTCGCCTGCGCGATTAGGGAGGCCGGGGCGCTGGGTTGGAGGGTTGTTATCAGGGTTGATTGATCAGATGGGGCGAGCTTGGGGAATGGGCATAAAGGGAGAGGCAGATGGCGAGATACCCTTGGGAGGAAGTGCAGGGTGCACGGGCGTAAATACTGGATACCAAGAGAAACGAGCAAAACAGATAGACTTAATCACGAGTTATGAGTTATGGGCTGGTCAGCCGTGGCGGTCTGGAATACCTGCTTTCTCACCTTTCTATCAGCAGCACTGAACAAGGAGTAGTACCTAAGGTACCTTATTGAGGCACTCGCATTAGTCGATTCCTGAGGACGTCGTCATCTACGTCGGGAACCACGGGAACCACCAATAACAGACAATGGCTCATAAACAAGGCAGGAACAAGGCAGGTACAACGCAAGGCAAGGCCGTCAGGCAAGGGGAAAGTGAATATATATACAGAGTTTCGGAGATAACCTGTCGGCTTTGATATTCCACGCTAACGCAATCAGGCTAGAGCCCCAGAGTCACTCGCTGACAAAGCTATCCACCTCCTTGTAAGTGACACCACGCACAACCACAACCCTTTACCCAGGCAATGCACTTCCACCTGGACCCGGGCCTAGGCGGCGACCCCATGGGCCTCGCAGACCTCCACTAGACTTACTGCGCCCAGGCTGCCCTCGTCCTCCTGCCATACGCAGTCCTTGGGGCTGCCTTGGCAGTGGCCTACAACCCGCCGCCCCTGCTAGAGCGCCTGATGATGCACTATGTTGCAGACACGATGCCCATGAATATCACATACACTTGGTCGGTTACTCGTACACTTCTAGCATGGCTACTCGTCCTCTTGAACATGCCCGGCAACACGGAGATGCTGACGGATGAATGTGCTAGAGACCACAACCACGAGCGGAAAATGGCAACAACCACCGAATGGCAATCTTTTCTTTTTCTGGAGGCTTCGGCGGCGCAAGGATGACTGGGACAGCAGCGGAGTTGGGGCGTTCGATACCCGGAGAAGCAATGGGAGGGACCATGACAGCAAGAGATTACCGTCAAATCCCGTATTTTTTGAACGATCGGGACATGACAGCAGGACATCCGCGCCAATTACGTATTGCCCCCCGCCAGCTACGCTGCGAACGCTATGTTAGCTAAGAGAGCATTGACCATGCTTCTCACCTCCCAAGCACCCTAATGCTTCACAAACTTCAGCCGTCCCCTCAAGTCCTCGGGCAAGTCCTCCAGCTTGACGATCCCCATCAGCACGCAATCCCCCCAGAAGAAGAGCGCCCGTTCCTGGGCATACCCCAGGTAATCGAACCCGTCCGCCTCGGCCTCCTTCTCCTCCTCTTCCTCCTCCTGTCCACCCTCCTCGCCCTTCTTCTCATCCGCCCTGTCCTCCGACTTCTCAGAGACCTTCATCGGACCGTCCTCCCTCCGCCCCTCGAACACCAGCCCGGGGATGTTGGCCTGCACAACGCCCCAAACCACCCACTGCGCGCTGTTGGCCACCCTCCACAGCCTCGTCTCGTCCATCAGCTCCCCGATCTTCTGCTCGACCTCCTGCTCGCGCCTGGCCTCCTCCTCCTTCCACCCGCCCGCCGGCACGCGCGCGTCGAGCATGAAGTCCACGATCGAGCTGCTGGACGGGGTAGCTTGCAGGGAAGAGGAGGGCGTACCACCACCACCGACACCGCCGCCGTCCGTCGCCACCGTCGTGCTCCCGCCTGAGTAGGAGGAGGAGACTCGGGGCCGGTGCTCGACGTACGCCCTGAGGAACCGGCGCTGCTGCTCCTCGGTGGGGTAGAGGGCCGTGTTGCACGCGTACGAGGCGGCCGGGTCGTGGTAGTTGTACGTCCACTCGGTGAAGTGGTTGGCGAACTCGAGTCCCGGCGGGTTCGCGCCCGCGTACTCGAAGTCGATGACGATCAGCTGCTTGTGCTCGTTGGCCGGGTGGAGGAGGGGCGATTTCTCGTCGTCCGGGCGGATGCGGAGGATGTTGCCGTATTGGGTCTGTGGATATTCAGGGTTAGGGATATGAGAAAGGGGTGGTGGGGAAGGGGGAAATGTGGAGGAGGAGACAGACATCATTGTGCGCAAACACAAGCTTCTCTCGTATCTTCTGTTGACCGCCGTAGTACTCCTCCAGAAATCGGCGATACTTGTCCACTGCAGCCTTGAACGCGGCCCATTCGACACCACACACCAGCCCGCGGCCCTTCCACGCATCGCCCGCCCGACCGGGAATTGTCGACTCAGGCGAGTTGAGGATGTACCTATCCAGCGCCACGACCGTCCGCTCCGCCTGCTCCAACCACCGATCCCAGTTCTTCCACACCGAGGGGCCCTCCACCCTCTCCTCGTCTAGCAGCTCGATCCCGTCGTGCAGCTCCCGCATCCGCTTGGCGATCTGCTTCGACGTCTCGGGCTCCCTGAGGTTCGCGGGCGTGAGCGTCGTCGCGTTGAAGAACTGCTCGAACCGCCCGTTCAGGAAAGTCCCCAGCAGCCGGGGGCCGATCTTCTTGCGCGCCAGCCGCCGCAGCACGCTTAGCTCGTTCTCGCGGTCGATGTCCACCTGCGGGCCGTAGATGCGCAGCAGCACCTTGGAGGGGGGCTTCTTGCCGTCCCCGGTCGGCGTGGTCGAGAGGTCCGAGGGCGGGGACACCACGTAGACCGCGTTGGTGAGCGCCCCGCTAAGCCGCTCGACCGAGATGCGGTCGCCGCTCTCGAGGGGGACGCGCCGCCACCCTTTCAATTTGAGGGTGTGCGCGAGCCGGATGATCTCGTTCTTGAAGGTCAGCCAGGCCAGTTTCTCTCTTTCTTGGGGGCGGCTAGAGAGGGAGGTTGTGTCGTCGTGGGAGGAGGATTTGCCGCCCGTGTAAGCCAGGGTCTTGGAGTTGTCCAGGAAGCCATCACAGCTGGGCACGTGCACGTCGTTATCGTGGTATTCGGTGTCCGAGGAGGCGCCTTTGCCTAGTTGAGAGAGGGATTTGTGGGACAGTGAGCGCTTGCTGTGGCGGCGGCCAAGTTGGGAGTTGAGGTGCGGTAGTTGGTGAGAATTGAGGCCCAGTGCTGCCATTCCGTCGTCCAGGATGCGCTGGAGTCTGTCGAATGACACTTCACTGGAGTCTGACTCGAGCGAGGGTGCGCGGTCACGTCCGGCTGATGGCGCGTCTGGGGCGGTGCTGTCCGGCGGGGTTGGTGAGGCTGTGCCGGCTGGCGGCGACTTACGCCGCGGGACCTTAGGGCGCTTCCTATTCGCGTTCTTGGCCTTCTCCCGTTGCAGCCACTCTGCGATCTGGGTGACCAGCTTCTCGCTGGCGCGATTGATCCGGTGGCGGTGAGTTTTGGGCGAAGATTGGGTGGCTTCCTCGGATCCTGATGGAGGAGATATGGTCTTCGCCAGGCTGGTGAGATTCTCCAGGCTTGTCTGGCTGATCAGGGAGTTCCTTGACGAGGTGCTAGGCCCCAAGGGTGGGCGTCCGCTGAGCCTTCTTGCGCTGGTAGCCGGATAGTGCTTCCGGAAGGTATGCTCTCCTGGTGATGCTGGAGGTGGCTCCGCGATTTGCACAGCTGCACCTTTTGTTAGCAAAAGTTGCAAGACTTCGACATTCTCTCCGTATGCAACTCCCTTTGTCCCTCCTTCATATCCTGAAATAAGGGGCGTTCTGATGTCACCTGTAACACAAGTTTTGCTTTGCGTCTCTTGGTATCTGCAGAAACCACCTCATCTCTAGCAGTCACATGTCACAAGACTTCACTCGCCATATCACCATGTGATGCACCGCGTCACGCCGTTGCTTGGCCGAAGAAAGATAAGAAATGTTGTAGAACGTGACAAACCTTTCATGGATGCGCTTCCAGGGGGGGTCTTGCCATCTCCCTCATCCTCGGTCTTGAGGGCCGACTTGATGGGCAGCGCTGGCCCAGAGGCCGCAGGAGTAGACATGGTTGAGATGAACGACGGCCCAGGCTAGAACTTATCGACTGTGACCCGCGGATATCTTCGCAGATTAGCTACCTCAGTTATGCGTCCTGTGCGAGCGATTCCTATGTCGACTGAGAATTAGTCGATTTGATCTTGAGGTAACAGGTGTGCGCTTCGGAAAGGTCCAGAACAGGGATGCAAACACTGAAGCGATTGGGAAAGCTGAAAGATAACTCCAAAGCGTAAAGCGCCAACGATCGAGGGCTTGCGCCGTCTGCTTACGGCTTATCTAGAAAATAGTCCTGCCGGCTCCTTCCCGCTAAGAATAAGCTGCCCGTGGTGAATCCAAGGAACTGCCCGAGGTGCATGACTTATGACCGCATTTGGCGCCAACCCTTTTGTGGCGGATCAAGGCAAGAGAGACCCTGAAACGCGCCACAGATCAATCCATGTGGCGCAGTTAGTGGCTTGAAGGCATGACGTAGGTGCCTCCAAACTGCGGTCTGCCGAGGAGGAAATCGAAGTTGTTCTGCATCGTTGACCCTGCCAAAGGGTTTGATCTGAAACAGGTCGAAGGCATGGTATCCCCAAAGGCTTTGGTAGCGTCCCGCCGTTTCAAACGATGAGAGCAGGAGCGAGTTATAGAGACGGACACAACCCTACGGCGGTATTAATACCGCTGACACGATGGCGCAATCCAGCGTGACCTCTATCACATGCATGGCGATTATGGGCTTGATGGGCTCCGACACACTCCAATTCTAGGAGCCCGAGACACTAGACATAGATTGCCCTAGTACCTTGGATCTCCTACCAACGCCCTGTCATCACCGCAGTTCCCTGCGCTGCCTAAATAGTACTTGGTACACGCGTGGAAATTCATTCGTTTTAGTCTTGAAGTTGTGACATGTCTATCCGTTGATACAAGGCCACCCAACCCACCAGTCCATGTACACTCCTTCGCGCAACAGGACGATTACCATACTCATACAGCTATCTCCCTTGGACTCCCTAATCTATCCTCCATTGCCCCTTCCAATCCTTCATATGATCCAGGATGATCTTCGCCGCCTGCTCAGGGCTGTGCTGCCTCCCCAGCGCCTCGACGAAATCCCCCTCGGGGTCCATCAGATAAAAGTAGATGCTATGATCAACAATATAATCCTGCCCAGGCTTGACGTTCGTCGGCGTACTGAAGTACACCCTATAAGCCTTGCACATAGCCTTGATCTGGTCGTACGTCCCCGTCAACCCCACAAACTTGGGGTGGAACTCGGCCAGGTACTCCTTCAGCTCCTTGGGCCCGTCTCTGGCCGGGTCGCAGGTGACAAAGACCGGCACCACGGCCCCCGGCATCTCGGCCTCGACGAGGTCGAAGAACCGCGCCATCTTGTCCAGCTCCTCCGGGCAGATGTCCGGACAGTGCGTGAAGCCGAAGTAGATGAGGGAGTATTTCCCCTTGAGGTCGTCGTGGGTGAAGGTATTGCCGTTCTGGTCGATCAGGGAGAAGGGGCCGCCGACTTTGGGGCGGCCGACGCCCTTGGTCGCCTCGGCTATGCGCTTGCGCTGCATGCGCTCCTTCTCGCGCTCGAAGTAGTAAAGGAGGCCGGCGCCGGTTGCGACGAAGAGGAGGCCGGCTTTCCAGGAGAAGGGCTGCGGAACGAAGTGTGTCAGTTGTGCTGCGGATGGTAGCTTGGGGTGTGTGCGACGGGGGGAGGACACGTACGCCTGAACGGTACCGGCTTTTGGCTTCCTCGACTGTTTTATATTTGAAGCGCTTCTGCACCAGTGGCTGGTATTGTTGCCGGCATTGTGGTGCTACTGCTGGACGGCGCGGCGCCGACGAGGTGTGCGAGGAAATGAAGCGGCGGCATCCCCGCGCTGGGAGGTTGAATAGCGTCTCGATGACCGGCCTTGACGGCGCAATTGCGCCTGGTATCCTTTGCATTTTCCAAAATGTCGAAATGACGCACTTCGAGCGGCTGTTGGGCGTGGGAAGAAGCTCACTTTGACTGGGTGGATGGTCTGATAAAGCTGAAGCTCGGACGGAGCTCCAAAATCTCAAGACTCGAGGTAAAACGAATGAAGCTAATCGGATAGAGCGATATGAATTCCTACGAGCTCACTTATGCAGTAAACCGCTTTATCAGTCCGGACCCTAAGCGCGGCGACAGTGAGAACAACACGTCGAACTCAACGCCACTGAGGACCATGACCTGTTATTATCATCGAAATCACATTACTCTAGTCCTTATATTGTAAAAGTGTACTTGTTGAGCGAAGACATCGGTGGAGGAAGTTTGTACACGGATAGATGTCGTTCACCACGTCCTTCTTCGCAGTGAGTTCGCCAGGAGACGGAAAGGGACAAACGGGAGGGGCAATGGATGTGGACGACGATGTGAAGGTGAATGCGGGCGACCGCATGAGCGGAGACACCACCGACGATGAATCTGTGCAGGCACCCGAGCATTCACGTCAACAACAGGCCAACGCCAACGGAGCCACTCACCCCAGTCCATCTCATATTTCACCTTTACCCCAACAAGCCGAGGACTCGCGCTTCGACCCAGACAAATCTGAGCTTCCAGAGCAACACGTCAAAACAGCATTGCCAGAAACCACCGGCACTATGGCACCCAAGAAACCAGTCAAGAAGAGGGGCACCGCCGCGCCCATCAAAGCCCCCAAGCGAGGTGGCAAAGGCGGCAGCAGCAAGAAAGGCGCCGCGAAGTCATCAGCCTCCAAAGCCAAGAAGCCCAAGACTGAAGGCGCCTCCTCTCAGCGAACTGCTTCCCAGCGCGGCAGCAGCGCGGCGCCCGCCTCCTCATCCGTCAATGGAGGCGACGACGACGGCTCGGACGAGGAGTCGGGCAGCGACCAGGGGATCTACTGCATCTGCCGGGGGCCGGACAACCACCGCTTCATGATATCGTGCGACCGGTGCGAGGACTGGTTCCACGGCGACTGCATCGGCATGGACAAGTACACGGGCGAGAACCTGGTGCAGCGGTACATCTGCCCCAACTGCACCGACGGCCGCCTGATGGTGACGCGCTACAAGAAAACGTGCGCGCTGAACCGGTGCGACAGGCCCGCGAGGATGTACGGCGACGTGGCCAAGGAGGAGGCGAGCATCTTTTGCTCCGAGGAGCACTGCCAGCTGTGGTGGGAGCAGTTGGTCGGTACGCTGCCGAGGAATAGGACGGGCGGCCTGTCTGGGGATGTTCTCACACAGGAGGAGTTTATGGGGCTGCTGGGGTCGGCGAAGAAGGGCGCGCGTAAGGAAGGGTGGAAGATTGGTGATGAGCCTTTTGGTGAGTCTTCTATGGACGTTCTCACGCTCCTACGATAGAACACTAATGAACCCCAGGGGTGCCCTCAAACTTCTGGGACACCACGCCTCCGAGTCAAGTTTTAACAGAAGAAGAATCCGCCCTCCTATCCTCGTCCGCCTCGGAGCGACACAGCTTAGGCGAGGAGATCGTCCTTTGCAAGAAGATGCTCCAGCTCATCGACATGGCCGTAAAGCAGCGCGAGTCCATCATCTCCGCCTCCCTCGGCGGTCCCAAGTCCCAGCTCCTGGGGAAAGACTTCTGCGGGTACGACTACCGCCTCGACACCGTCGGCGCCACGGCCGCTTTTGCTTCGTTCGTCCACTCCACTGCTGGTGAGGCTATCTTCAAGAGCGGCCGGCTACCGCTGCCGGGGGACGAGGGGTTTGTCCCACCTGACGGAATGGACGACGCGGGGCCTCATGTTAACGGTAACGGCGTGACTAACGGCCACGGCGCCGCTGCCGGGGTGGCTGCGTTGGCGGGCGTCATGTGCGTGCGGAGGAAGTGCAAGCCGCACGCCGGCTGGAGTGGGATCCACACGAAGAACGTCAAGCACCAGATCAAGGAGCTCGCTGCCCAAGCCAAGGAGAATCTGGACTTCGAGGCGCGCATACGCGACTGTGCGGCCGTGAGATACCAGCGCCGGAAGAGGGAGATGAACGCGGTGGAGGTGATGGATCGCGAGGTTGACATGGAGGATTAAGGGGCAATGTTGTGGATTGTTTGGCTCCTTTGGGATTGCGTTTCACATGTTTTGGGGAAGGAACCATCCAAGGCGTTAGAGCGCATGCAGGCAGGTGGAACTGGTACTGGCTCGCTGTACCCTCTGATGAGGATCGTTGCTTATGAAGTGGCCGCAGTGCATTGAGAAGGTAGGATACGGTCACAGGAATCAGTGCATGGCAGTACCCAATGCTGAAATTGAAAGATGTAGGTCGAAGAGCCAGGAAGCGCATGCCTAGGTAATGATGGTTGAACCGGATGGGATACCTTATCGCCTCCCATCCTATACAGTTCCTCGTCACCCCCATCGACTTGTACTTCCTCTGGCTCCTCTTCCTCTGGCTCCTCTTCCTCTGGCTCCTCTTCCTCTGGCTCCTCCTCTTCCGGCTCCTCCTCTGACTCCTCTTCATCTGGCTCTTCCTTCAGTTCCTCCTCAAGCTCCATCTCCTCCTCCATCTCCTCCTCTAACTCATCCTCTACTTCCTCCTCCAATTCAGTCAGTCCCTCCTCTAACTCATCCTCTACTTCCTCCTCCACTTCGTCCTCGAGTTCATCCTCCAGTTCATCCTCCAGTTCATCCTCCAGTTCATCCATCTCATCCTCCGGTTCATGATCATCTCCCAGGCCATCAGACCCGAATTCATCTTCCTCACGCCCGTCATCGTCAGGTTCAGAGTCGCTCTCTGAGCTGTCACCAGCCTTTATTCCAGCATCTCCATCTGACCAGTCAGCTTCTTCAGTCTCCTCCTGGACTTCCCCATCAGTATCCGACACAGATGACGGAGTCAACTGGCCATCAGGCCTCGCTTCCGAGTCCGAAGGGATATCTCTGTCAGCACTGTCCTCATCAGCATGATCCTCATCATCCTCTGGTTCCGAGGCATGGCTATCCTCGGGCTCCGAGTGCGGGTGCTGCGAATCACCGACTTCCTCGACATCACTGCTGACGTCACTCGAATGACCCTCCTCATCACTGCTGGTGTCGCTGCTGGACTCCGAGAGCGGGTAGTGCTCTAGTTCATTAGATATGTCGAATTCGCTGCCTATGTCACTCAAATGACCCTCCTCACCAATGTCGGTGCTGGACTCTTCATAATCGTCATTACCGCCGACTATCGGCAACACGAGGACGGCCGGTGGAGGCAGCGGTATGTCGGCTGTTGAAGTCGAAGTGAGTACTTTTACCGAAGGCGGCTCCTGTTTCACAGGAGCAGGCCCTTCCGTTTCCTTTAGACCGATGGCATTGCGCTTGGGCTGTGGCCGAGTAGCTGGTGGCCGATGAGCTAGTGGTGTTCTGGTGGTTCCAGGGCCTTTTCCCTTATCAACTTTCCGTTTAGTCTTTACCACTTGGGTTCGCGGTCCCTTCGATCCTATCATCCGACCCCCCTTCGGCGTGCGCCCCGTCCCCTTGTTGCCGCCACAGACAAGCGTCATGGGGGTTCTGGTTTTTGTTGGCCTGCTAGGGGACGATTTGATCCCTCGGACAGCGTGAGCGGTAACGAGGTGCCGCGCGACTTCAGAGGCCGGACTTGGCCCTGAGATGCAAGCGGAGGGTAATATTGTGCCGGCTGCTTCCTGGGAGTATCAGGCTCCTCACCCTTGACTTTCTCCGGTGCCGAAACTCTTGATCCGCCGTGTATGTTTCGAGAACCACTTTCGGGCGATGAAGGGCCCCCTAACGACTTCAGTGGCCAGGGCTGGCTCTGGGGTTCATGTGGTGGGTAATATTGTGCGGGTTTTAGGGCTGGCTTACGCCCCTTACCCTTGACATCCTTCATGGTCAAAATCCCTGGTCCCCTGTGTTTGTCTCCAGAAGAGCTCGCGAATGGCGAGAAGGCGTCCGGAAATGAGGAACGCCCGGAATGGCGTTGGGTTTCCTGCGCAGGCTGACGTTGCGATGATGTCTTCCCAGCCTTAGGCCCCTTGCCGATGTTCTTGTCAAGTACCAACTCCTCACCCCTGCTTCCCCGGCTAGCCTTTGTGGGCTGTGTCTGCACCGGGTATCCTATTGGGTTTTGGCCTATCAGGGACTGAACAAGGTGTGAAGAAGCAACTAGATCGGCCGAGTCTTTCTGTTCAGCCGGCGGAAGGAAACGCAGGAGATCCGACGGCGCGGATGTTGTCGTCGAGACGGATAGAGCGGCATTATCAGAGATGAGGAAGTTCCTGCTCAGGAGCTGCTCCAGTGGCAGGTCCACTGTCGACTGACCACGGCTTCCGGCACCCCGCAGGTAGTCGGAATAAGCTGGTATAGTGATTCTGCTGTCAAATGAGATAGGGTCATGGCGTCCCCAGTTCTTGGTGTATTTCGTTTCTTGTGAGGCAGTCGTGATAGTGTTGGTAGTGTTGGCAGTGTTGGCACA
Organism: Coniochaeta hoffmannii; assembly: GCA_030052785.1. Lineage (NCBI taxonomy): Eukaryota > Fungi > Ascomycota > Sordariomycetes > Coniochaetales > Coniochaetaceae > Coniochaeta > Coniochaeta hoffmannii. The sequence continues at coordinate 23,439 of JANBVN010000269.1, forward strand.
CACCGTCCTTTCCATGGGGGTTGTTCTCGTCTCCCGGGCGGAGGTAGCCCTTGCCATCATGACGTTGGCGCCAGAGAGCGACGGTCCTTGCAGGTGTGACATCCACGGTACCTGGGATAAAGAGTGCTTGCCGGGCTGTGTCTGTAAGACATGAGATGAGATATTTGATTCTGGAGAGAAGAAGAAGAAGACCGTCTTGCCTTTCCGTTCACACCCAGCTTCGTCTGGAGCTCCGCCAGCTTCCCTGCTTCTTTCGAGTCTGGGACCTCTTTCTTCGATTTGGCTTTCAGGGTCTTCCGTTCTGGGATCAATTGCGGACCAGGCTCCAGTGCCGAAGAAGGCTTGGAATTCCTCTTCTTCTCCTTGAACCTAAGAAGTTCAGTGGCAAGTGGCACTCCGGTCTTCCCGGCGATTGTCGCATCCCTCTCGGCGGCTAACTGCGCTTGGGGAGACCAGCCTTCGGTGAGATGTAGCGCATTCACATAGAAGGGCTTACGCTGGGTTTCAAGCCATTGCCAGGCCTCTTTGGCCCCATCGGCCCCTTGCACGCTGATGTACCTCCTCTTTTCCCTTGCTGTATGTCCTTTTCCGTGGATGCCCAACATCTTCAGGTTGCTATTGCGCCTGCATTTATACTGAGAAGCTTGCCCAACGTCGGGAGCACACGTAACTGATCAGACACAGACCGTACCCAAGCACCAAGCCCTGAGCAAGTATAGACAGAAACCGGAACGAGGCGTCAAAGCCAAAACCGCCTCCCGCAGCACCTGTTCCTGAAATGCAGCACGTGCCTGGAATCGGTCAAACTGTGTCGTTGCCCCCTGACATTGAGTCGAGGGACCTCGGACTCAAAATCTTGTTCCAGCCTGAGGAGACGGATGACATCGATTATGAGTGTGTGCACCCAGCTAAGCGTACCTAAGACCATGTTGACTGATAAGTCTGATGGCTACGTGGCCGTCTACGGCCTCGCTGTGCACCCCACGAAATCTTGGGTTCATCCCAAGACAAAGGCCAACTGGCTGAGCAACAAGAACATGCTGCCCGCCGCCCTGCCTAAGGCTCGGATCATGGCTTTCGGTTACAAGTCGTACTGGTTTGGGGACGATGCTGTCCGCCAGTCGATCGACGCAGTCAGTGGCCAATTGCTGACAGCACTTGACGATAAAAGAAAGGCAAGCCTTCAGTCCTGTCCCCTGAGCTGAAGCACGGGAAACTAACTCCCAACTCATAGGGATGTCGGCATCGCACCATCATTTTCATCGGCCATTGCTTTGGAGGCCTGGTCATCCAGCGTGTCAGTTAACTCTTCATTCGTACTGAGGGAAGTCAGCTATACTCACAAGCAATCTGTAATATCTAGGCCTATCAGCGTGCCATGTCAGACAAGATGCTGTATCCGGGGATATCAGATTCCATCACGGGCATGGTGTTCCTCGGCACGCCTCATCGCGGAGTGAAGAGCAGTTCTTCGCTGCAGACCCAGGGTCTCATCTACAAGACAATAGCTCAAGCAAAAATCCCCATCCAGGGCAATGTGCTACACACCATGGCTCAGGACAACGACATGCTCGTCCAGATAGTCAGTGACTTCACAAACCTGATCGGCACGCAGGGTGTTTACAAACCCGCGCTCTTTTGCTTCTATGAGCAGCAGCCGTGCAAGGTGGGACTGATAGCTGGAATGTCAGACATGCCGAAGGTGAGATATCAGTCCATAAACCTATCCGCTTGATGCTAATGGTGCCTGTCTTCCAGGAATTCGTAGTCGGCGAATCGTCAGCTACGTTCGATACCTACCCAAAAGAAGGTCTGGCCCTGGACCACTTCGGCATGAACAAATTCGAACATGAAGAGGACGGTAGCTACGATCAGGTGCGCCGGCAACTGATGAAGATGGCCGAGAACTCCAAAATAATCATGGACGGGCGAGGACTAGGTAAGGAAACCTATTTCCAGAAATTATGTTACTAGATGCCCACGAGCTCTAGGCGTTTATGGCTTCCGAAGTCTCTCCAAGTGGCATCTTCGTGTATCGTAAGCAGCAAATAAATTTGCTAAGTACTATGTTCTGACCGCGAGAACCTGCACTCCAGAGAAGACCCCCCTGTCCGGTCACCCGTCCCGAGTCCCATCGACTCGGAGGCATCATCTCCCCTCCCTCTCAGTCCCGATTGAACGAGAATCTCGCTTTGCCTCGCGTGGAGACGTCTTGGAGCTCCTCGAGGCCAAATTCCAACAGACAGATACCGTCGCGTTGAGCGGCGCCATGGGAAACGGGTATGCAAACAAGTTCCCGAATCGCCGGTGCGTTTGCCCTGTGCATTCCGTACCAACACTGACCAATAGGATGATACCAGGAAGACCCATGTCGCCGTGGAATACGCCCACAAATTCTACCGCGAGCACCCGTGCTCCCATGTACACTGGGTGGACGCCGCAAGTGCCGAGCAGTTCGAGCTCTCGTTTAAGCGCATTGCTGAGACCCTCCACCTCCGCACCTCCGGGACCCATCTGAGGGTCAGCCAGGACACAACCCAGGAGGTCTGCTATGCCCTGAAGCGCGATATCAACAGCCAGTGGCTCCTGGTTGTCGACGGGCTCAGCGACGAGTCAGCCCTCCAGGAGACAGGTGGCTCGGACGACGGCCTGGGAAAGTTACTGAACCTCATCCCCAAGCCGCCGCATGCCAGGGTGCTGGTGACGACCCGGTCCAAGGCGCTGGCCATGCGTCTCGTGAACCGAAGGGACCAGTTCGTCGTCGACATCCCCGCCCTGAAGGATGACGACGCCGCCTTTCTCCTCCACGGCTCACTCTCGAGCGACGCGTCAAGAGCCAAGACGGCTGCGAGCGTGAGCAGAATGCTGGGCGGCTCGGCCGGCGCGCTCTGGTTTGCGTACCGCTACCATAGAGAGGTCGACAAGAACTGTCGGTGGAGGGAGTACATGGAGAGGATTCAGCAGCCGCCGCCGCCCCCGTCGACAGCAGCAACGAACCCCGGGACGAATGCACTAGTATTGCGTGCTTGGCAACTGCTGTACGAACACTTGCGGGACAACTACCCGGAGACTGCGTCTCTGCTGCGGACCATCGCGATCCTGGACGTGCAGTGCATGCCGATGGTATTCTTCTCCAAGGCCGAACTTAGAGACCATGTCCGACGCTTGGTCAAGTACGGCATGGTCGAGCCGACAGCCGATCAAAGTGTAATGCGCGTGGCAGCCATCGTCCGGCACTGCATCCAGACCTATCTCAAAGGAGCGGGAGAGCAGGAACTGTATTTGGTCGAGGAGGAGAAAGTCCTGTCGCTCATGTGTGACAAGTTCGACGGCAAAGACCCGGACAAGGCGGAGCTGCTGTCTCCCATTGTCCTTGCCGCGCTCAAGTTCCAGCCGACCTCGCGGGAGGGCAAGCGGCTCGCTGCTACCTTGCTCTTCAGGCTGGCGCATCGCCTTGTCCACGTGGGAGGGCCCCAGGAAGCAGTGAAACATCTGGAGCGATGCCTCGACCTGCGCAAGCAGGATCCGGAGAACACAAGCAAGGATTTGATCCAAGACACGGAGCGTGCCGTTGAAGATGCTCGAAACCAGCTCTCGCGGCCAGGAGCGGGCATGACACACAAAAGCAAGCCTGAGACAGGCAGGGCATCGTCGCCGCCGCCGCCGGCGGGCCGAGTACGAAGCGGCTGAGCCGCCAGCTCAAGCAACTCGAACAGCGCAGCGGCGAAGAGCACGCCGACACGATCCGCAAGGTCAGCGAGCTGGCCGCCGCGACGCTGGCCAACACGCACGGTGACGAGTCCTCCGGCTCCGAGAACGCCGCCGCAGCCCTCTACGAGCGTGCCCTGGCCTGGTGCAAGAACAACTACGGCGAGGACAACATGGCGACGGCGCGGCTCCGGTACAACCTCGCGCTCGCGCGCGAGAAGCGCGGCGAGTACGACGAGGCCGAGGCCCTCTACCGCTCGGCCTCGCGGACGGTCGAGCAGCACCTCGGCGCGGGCAGCCCGGAGCTGCTGCGGATCCTCCGCAGCCTGGCGTGCCTGCAGTGCCGGCGCGGGAACCTGGGCGCCGCGGCCCGGGGCCTCGCGGCGGTGCTCCGGGGCCAGGACGGGGCGCTGGGGTACAACCACCCGGACACGCTGGTGACGAGGCAGAACCTGGCCATGCTCCTCGAGGAGCAGGGCCACGTGGACGCCGCCGGCGAGGAGCTGGAGCGCGTGGTGGGCGTGCAGACGTACCTGCTCGGCCGCGACGACCCTGCCACGCTGCGGGCGGCGTGCAGCCTGGCCATAAACTACAGGCTGCGCGGGCGGCCGGGGGATGCTGAGACGCTGTTTAGGGCGACGTTGCGGACACAGGAGAAGACGCTGGGGAAGACGCATCGGGATGCTGTCACCACAGCTTTGATGTTGGGGGAGTTTTTGGAATCCACTGGCAAGGGAGATGCACGAAGGCATCTGGACGCACGTGAAGAGTCTGATTAGAGGACGAGTACGAGAGCTTGTAAGATACGTAGGAGGCGGGGATGTCCGTGTTACGCACCTAGGTTGTTAGGTTGCTGCATATGTTGATCTGCACTTAACAAGCTGCATATCGTGATCGTACCAGCCATATTCGTCGAGGTCAGATGTGAAAATGTTGCCCAAGGGAAGCACGGTGACAGAATGTTTCAGGGGCGAATATCAGTCATAAAGGTAGTAGAGACTTCCCTGTCGTCCACAGCTGTGGTCACAAGGCTGCCCGGGCGGCCAGAGCAAGTCGATGTAGCGGGGGTAAGCAAAGGTAGAAAGCGAAGTCATATATGGCAGCGTCGTAGAATAGTAACAGATTGAACCAGAACTCCAAGCACTTGAGCATTGTCTGACCGGACGGCCAGAGGGGTATTTTTTTCGTGCTCGCTCAACCAAAACGATACCAAAGTTGTGAAAATACAGATAGCCTCCTGATCAGCATGAGGGCATGAGACATGACAAGAGAAAAGAAAATTGAACATCAAAACGCCGAGTAAATCCCGTTGCAAGCCGTGAGGCTATCCATCTTGTCCAGCCGCGAGGCTCATCGTCTTGGGATGATACTATCGTAAGTAAGGCCATGGTGTTGGGACGACGGCAAAAGCACCTGGCGCATGTCGTACAGTTCCCAGGCCGGTTGGGCTACGGAAAGTGGTACTCGACCGCGAGTAGTAGCTCTCGGCAGGTTGCGGTGCTGTACTTTCCCGCTGTGTATAGTCGAAGGCTGGTAAGCTTGCTCGAGCATCGTCCTCAGGCCAATGCTGAACCCCTTTTGTACAGGCGGTCGTGGGACCTGATCTCTCTGCCATCCGAGATAGCCGCTTCCTGTCTCCTTTTGGTATGATGATGTTGGTGACTTGCGTCGTCGGCCTGGTGGCCATTGCTTCTTTTTTCTCCTTTCTTTCTTCTTCCTCCCGGTCTGGAGTCAACGCTGTGGTCTCGTCGTTTGCCACTCGCAGTGCGTCATGGCTCTTGAACCGCCGGCACTAGTCACTAACCCCCCCTACTCAGTGGTGTCTATGTTTCCCTGAGTGTCGACCAGAATGACCATGCCTCTCCCTCCTAGAAGGGTTTCCCCTCTCAGCAGACTCCAGGTCTCTCTCCAGTTGTTCGGCCCGACGACGGAAATCTCGAACGATATCTCGTATATGCCGTATCCTATCGAAGTCCACCTCGAGCTCGTCGATTTGTTGGATTATTTGGTTGTAGCGCGCTATCTCGGCGTCGGCATTATCGACTAGTTCGCCGGCCCTGTCGTACACCTGCATGGTGACTATCTCGGCCTGACTCGACAGGTATTCGAGCTGTTGCTGGATGTGCTGCATGACCCGGTCGAAGTGCCGTCCTAGCGCGGTGAGCGAGCTGCTGTCGATCATCAGCACGCCCTGCGACGACGCGCGGCTGGCGGCGCGGGACGACGAGGAATTAGCACCAGTCGCCTGCGCCTGGTGGTGCCGCAGGAGAGCGATCTCCTCATTGGTCAGGCCGAGCTGCGTGTCTGGGACAGTATTCGCCTGCGTGGCCGACATGGCTGCGACTGGCCCGAGGTGTTGAACCGGCACCGGGTCGGCAGTGGTGGGCGGATATGCAGGTTTGAGCTGGTCCGGCGTCGCAAAGCGCCGCACGACCACGTCACTCGAGCAGGAGCGGGTATGCAGGTACTCTGCGGCTTGAGGAGGGAAGGCCTCCCGCCAGGGGACGGCGCGGCGCGGCGCCGAAACACTGTCCTCGCACAGCAAGCCCTATCTGATCGCTCGTGATCGGTAGTATGGCGGTCGGTGGGCCGGGGAGATGGGCGGTCTGCGGTGTCTGTGGGTGCGGCGGTAGACACCGGAATGCAGTTGTTCGAGCGTGGAATGTCGGTGCAGACGCCGGAGCGGGTGCATGTGGGAACGGCGGAGGCGCCTCGTGTTGGAGCGTTCCGGAACGGTTTGACGGGCGCGCACGGCGTCATTGTTGAGGTGCGACAGCGCCGGTCATTGTAACAGGGCCATGATCATGCTCTGGATGCAAGAAATGTAGGCCCGGTATTTTGAAACCTGAGAGCGAGAACTCGCCCAGGGTTCGGCCGGTCAGGTCGACTGACGGCACAAGAAACGATAAGAAAGAGGGGGGGGGGGGGGGGGGG